>JAQZBX010107582.1:0-10637 GCA_029593785.1 Cabassous unicinctus
CATCCCATATATAACATAAACAGTTTTCAGTGGTGTTTTGCGGGACACATGTCCATCTTTCATCTGCACAGATGGCCTTTTGCTGCAGGGCCCTTTCTGTCTCTTACTGGTCTCACCCCGCTCCGTGTCCAGGGCATGCCTGCAGCACGCAGGCACATGCAGGCTGTCACTGACCCCGCGGGGCCTCCAGGTGTCCCCTCTGTGGCTCACGTCCGCTCCTCCAGGGATGGATGTCCAGACAGCCGTTTCCCCACCGTCCAAAAGAGGTCACAGTGAGGAATGTTGCAAACGTTCCCCGGGGGCCAGTTCTCCGGAGGGGTGCCTGGGGAGAGAGGACCACGATGCCACAGGCTCAGTCAAATGGCAGCCCCCATTGGTGTCTGCCCCCTGGCAGGTGACAACATGGAAGCCAGAGAGGAGCAGTGACTTGTCCGAGACCTGCAGCCATATGGGCAAGTCTGGGCAAGACTGGCCAAGAATTGTCACATTGGATAGCCGGCACAGCTCACAGAGCTGGCCCCAGTTAGTCTGTTTGAAGCCCTGCTGCAAGGCCCAGTATCCCCAGAGAGCGGAATGCAGAGACTGTGCAGGGCTGGGGGAGGGACCCGTTTGGTGAGAAAGAACACCCATTTCAGGAGAAAGTAGAGAGGGTGCAGCTTGGGTTTCCCACCCTTCTGCCACATGCACATCTCTCCAAAGAAGGCAGAGCCGACTCTCTGCTGGTCAGGACAGAGTTGCTTTATTTTGATTCACATTGCATTCATTTTTTTACAGTTATCTTTTATTTAGTTAAGTGCAGCAGATTTTCCATTTATGGCAGGGCTACAAAATTATTTCATTAAAAAAATAAATTAAATCAAAAGAACGATCTGGATAGAGTGAAGGAGTAGAGCTCACCCTCACGGGCTCAGGGCAGGCTGCCTGGGCAGGTCTCCTGCCTTTGCCACTTCCTGGCTGTGTGTGTACTCAGTGTACTCAGCTGTTCTGGGCCCCACTGGACCCCCTCCATAAAATGGGCACGATATATATGTATATTTTTAATTGACTTTATTTTTTCTTTTTGGTGTACAGTTCTATGAGTCCACCCCCCTGCCCCCCTGCTTGCTGTCTGTGTCCATTCGCTGGGTGATCTTCTGTGTCTGTTTCTTGCCTTTTCTTTTTTCTCCTCCTGGCTTCACTGGGATTCGCTCCTAGGGACCTCTGATGTGGGAGAGAGGCACCCTGTCACTCGCGTGCCACCTCAGTTCCTGGTTTCTGGTGCATCTCGCCTTGGTTCTCCCCTGCATCTCTCTTTTGTTGTGTCATCATCTTGCTGCGTGGCTCAGCTTGCCGCATGTCCATGTGGGCCTGGCTCGCCTGCTTTCCTTTTTATTTTACCAGGAGGTCCCAGGGATCGAACCCGGGTCCTTCCATATGGTAGATGGATGCCCAACCACTTGAGCCACATCACTTCCTGGGCATGATACTAGTGCCTGACTCAGGGTTGCTGCTGGATCTGAGGTTGCAGTGAGTTCATAGATGTCAGGCACCGGCACACGGGGAGCCTCAGTAGAAGCCCGTCGTTCTTGTATAAATATTGAGGCTGGGTGATGAGAGCATGTGGCAGAGTGTGAGGATGGAAATCGAGTGGGAAATGCTGACCTAATTCAACCCCCGCTTTCAGAGGGGAAACTGAGTCCCTCCTACCTCCTGCCACCCTCTGCCAGACCCAAATGGAACACAGGGGCCATTGAGAGGTGGCTCTCTGGGAGGCAGGGTGGCCGGGTGGCTTTGGGGTCCCAGCCACAGAATGGGATGGTCCTAGGATTGCTGTGAGGATCGCTGGAGGTTGTGCACAAAGCACACAGCTGGCGTCTCACCTACCCCCCTCCCCACCCCCAGCTCCCGCACGCCGACAAGCCTGGCTTCTTTGATCCACTTCTCCCGTGGCCTCGTTCGTGGCCCTGGACAAAGTTACTGCTCCACTTTCGGCGCTGTGGTTTCCCCTTTGCAAAGTGAGGCGAGCGGGCCCCCCTGCCCCTGAGTGCTGAGCTTCAGGGGCTGGGCCTGACTCACCTGCCCCAAAGACCTTCAGAGGCCTGGTAGGGGTGCTGGACCCTGCCACCAGAGGGCACCCCAGCCCAGGAAATCCAAGTGTCCACCCAGGGCCAGGCCTGGGAGTTTCCGGGCTGGCGGTGGTGGGCCCTGGCGTGGAGGTGAAATGCTGCTTTGGAGGGAGCTGGGTGCCTGCAACAGCTGTGTGACTGACTCTGTAACCTGTCCTGCCTCAGTTTCCTCACCTAAAGCAGGAGGATCACAGGGCTCTTGTGAGGATTAAACACATTAATGGCGATAGAGCACTTCGAATAATGCATACAGCTAGCGCTCAACAAATGAATGCCAGCAGTTACTGTTGAACTCCGATTCCAAGCCAGGTCCTGAGATAGGACTTGTTTATGTATTTATTATTTATGTATAAATCATCGTGGTTATATGTATATATATCCACCCATATACTATAGAATTTCCCATTCTAGCCATTTAAAAAAATATATTTTTAGAGCAGTTGCCAATTGACAGAAAAATCATGCATGAAGTACAGAGTTCCCATATACCACCCCCTGCCCCACAGACAGTTTTCCCTATTATTAACATTTTGTTAACTATAGTGTGGTACCTTTCTTACAAAATGTACGAACCAACAGTATTGCAATTATAATCTAATTATATTGTTAACCAAAGTCCATCTACCCATTTTTAAGCTATACAATTCAGCGGCATTAATTGCATTCTCAAGGTCGTGCTGCCTTCACCACCGTCCATGACCAAGGAAGGCCCTTTTGTCTGTGACAGGAACCTGCCGTGCCTTATGCTGCCGGCTCCTCCCAATTACCGCGCGGGTGGACGTTCCTCTCGGCCGTTCAGCAAGCTGACACTTAGGGAAGGCTGGCATTCCAACCTGGGGACCCAGCCCTGAAGCAGGAACAGGTTATGCCATTGGTGTGTGTGTGTGTGTGTGTGTGGCTTGTGCACGATGGAGGGCTTCTGGACCTTTGCACTCCAGGCCTGGGCTGTGGGGACCTGGGGAGTTTTTTGGCTGTGGCCCTGCTCTGATGTCGCCCGGTGGCACTGGTACCAGCCCAGGATGCTCAGCGAGTCAGTGTGAGAGTGGGAGAAGAGCAGGCGAGAGAGCTCAAAGGGGCTCTTTGGGCTCAACCTTGCATGAGGCTTTTTAGGCTGGGGCGCAGGGGGGCCCCCGTTTAATAGTGCCTGGTCACTCAGGCATCTGTGGGTGAGACCGGCCCCTCTCCTGGTCCCTAAGCTGCCCTAACCCCCTGCCTGGGGCCCACCAGGCGCTTCTCATATACTTTCTCAGCTTGAGGCAAGTTGGACGGTCCCCACTAAAGAGATGACATGAGGCACGGAGAGGTCAAGTTCAAGGCCACGTGCCAAGGAAGCGGCAGAACCAGGACCAGAGCCCAGATCTTCTACCCACCCTGTAAGACTCAGCTTGGTGACCACATCTCATTGATGCAACGAGTCACCTGGGAGATGGCCTTCCCTCGACCCCAAGTCAGCTTCCTGGGTTCCCTAAACGTGCCATGCTTAGTTCTCCCTCTGTGTCCTTGCTTTGCTGTGCCACCACCTAACGCCCTTTCCCGCCCAAACCCCACCCATCCTTCAAGGGCCAGTTGAAGCACCCCCCCTCCACAACCCCATGGAACCTTCCTTAGCCATCCTGACAGCTGCCAACACTGGTGCCGTTGGTCCAAAAGGAAATATCTCTCCTCGGCTGCCAGGCAAAACTCCTATTCATCCTCCAAAACCCAGCCCCTGACATTACCTCTGGGAAGGCTTAATTGCTGCTTTCATCTTTTCTCCTAGTTGGAGATGTTTATGGCCTTGCTTTCCAGCCATTCGCATTTGCAAGGTTGTAACAGCATCAGTGCATTGGTTTACATTCAGAATCATTTAAAAAATGTATTTTAGAAATTGTGACAGCAGTACATGCTGGCAGATCCTGGCCCCTGGGGAGCATCCAGCCAGGGCAAGACGAGGGGCAGGTGGGAGTGGAGCTGCGCCCTGCACACCTCCTCTGCAAGTCACCCAAGGCCGGCGCCTGTTTCCACTCCACCCTGTCGAGGACCCAGCCTGCCATGCCCTGGTGCCCGGGTGTGCCCCTGCCCCCGTGAAGGCTGGCTTGTGGCTCCCACGCCAGGCCCTGGCACTCATCTCCCAAACTTCTGAAGCGTGCGGGAGATCACACACCTTGGGCCTGCAGCCATGGGCTAGGTGTGCTGTGCGCACCCAGTCAATGTCTCTAAGGGATTCCAGCCAGCAGTGGCCCCCAGCCCCAAGTGCGTGTGCACCCCGACATTCCTTTGGGGCCACAATTTGTTGCTCCCTCCAGCCACAGAGACTTTGCGGGGAATGGGGTCTGGACAGAAGTTGGAAGGGGCCTCTGAGAACCCACATCATGATACAGTGGGGGACGAGAGCGCCCAGAGAGGATGCGGCGGGCTGGTGAGATGGCAGGAGCCTCCCGGCCACTTTCCCCCAATGGCCCAGTCGGCGAGCAGCCCACGAAGGAGCCTGCCCGAGGCCAGGAGAGGAGGAGGAAGATTCTGGAAGGACGGGCATCTGCGAGTGGGACCTGGTATACTTTTCCTGTGGATTGGAAGGATGAGTGAGTGGATGAGCGAAGGAGACCCCCGATTAAGTCTTTGTAGGCCTCGCAGGCGGCTGGTGCGGAGATGGTTGGGTGCAGCAAGCGCAGGGCAGGAAGGGGAGAGCCCAGGGAGGCTTGAGGCAGGAAACAGAACTCAAGATTTCTTTCTTTCAGCAAAAGATGGGCGATTGCTTTCTGGGACGTGTGCCATAAACCCGAGCCACGCAGCCCAGCGGCCCCTTCTCTCACTGCCACTCACCCTGGTGACCCCGAGCGAGGCCTTGGGCCAGTCTAACAGGGTCCCTGAAAACAAGGGGGTTGCCCCGGTTGGCAGAGCCTGGCAGTGCAGTGCTGCCAGTGCCGAGTGCACAGCACGGCCTCGTGCACGTGGGGCTTGGGTGACGTTCTGTGCATCTCCTGCACCCTGAAGGCCAGTACCACCATTTTCCTTTTCACATTCTTATGAAATATTTGAACCCTACTAAACCAGGGACAGCATCGTAATGAGCCCCCGTGTGGCCGGGAGGTAAGAAGTAAATACCGTACTACAGCTAAAGCCCTGGGCGTCTTGTCCTGCTGCCAGACTTCCCGTCCACCCCCACCCCCAAATACTCTTCCAAAACACTCCTTCCGCATTTTTATACTATCACTAAAAATGCATGTGCTCATAAGCTATATATAGCATCTTTACTGGTTTTGCACCTTTCTCTGTGTTACCATGTTCCATAGTTCATTCTACAACCTGGTCAGTTTGTTTTGTTTTACTGAATGGTATGATTGAATGACCCTTCTGATCACATATATAACTCTAGTACATTCACGTTAACTGCTGAATAGTATTCCACTCTTTCAATGTGCCACCACTTATACGTGTACATTCTTCTGTTGATGGACATTTGAGTTGACCCAGTTTTATCAAGACACTTATCAAGACGCTGGTGGACATTCTCAAAACCATCTTTGTGTTTCTAGGGTATGGCCCTGTAAGTGGACATTCTGGGTCATAAAGTTCGTGCATCATCGACTTTACCTGAAAATCTCTAAGTTGGCTGTTTTGATGTACATCCCACTGTCCACATGAGCCCCGTGGCTCGTGCCTTACCTCGTGCTCGGTGGTATCAGGCTTTAAAATGTTTCCCAGCCAGAACATGCAAAATTGTATTTATTTTAGAGAAGTTGTGGGTTTACAGAAAAATCATGCATAAAATGCAGAGTTCCATTTATCACCCATTATTAACAAATTTATTAGAATTCATGAAAAAGAAAGCAATGCATGCACGTGATGAAACAGTCAAACCTATCAGAGGGGCATAAAGAGATAAGCAGACGTCCCCACCTTCCTACCAATCCCTAGTCGCCATTCTCCCTCCATGGAAGGAAAACTTTGTGAGCAATTTCTTATGAATTCCTCCAGAAATTCTCCACGCATGCTTAAGTATGCGTACGTATGTTATTTCACTGCATTTTAACAACCTGCCTCTGTCCGTGGCTCCACTCCTAGTTCCCTGAGGTCAGTGACGGAATCTGACTTAAGTGGATGCCCAGTGCCAGCCTTGCAGCTCAGAGCTTGCTGCAAGGGGCGATTCAATCTCCTTGCACCACCAATTGGTCACGTGGGGCGTGGGCTCTGATGACTCTCCTTGCCCCTACCTGGGGGATGCACGAGTTAGCCTGCCAATGTAGTTTCTTTACCCTGCCGAATGTTCTTACTATTTTTAAATGTTGAGTGCATTTTCAACATCTGCAAATCAAGAGCAATCCCCCAAACCTTCTAACTTTCAACATCTCTTGAAGACCTTGCAATGGCACAGCTGCCGCGCCATATGTGGCACAGGAGATCCCGCTTGCCACAGTCCTGGTGGATCTCACACTCTGCTGCATCCTTGCTTGGCCCTGTAGGTGCCCGGTGTGTGACACCTATCCTTTAGCCTCTTAATGAGTCCACAGATGTGCACGAAGGTCATCAGGGCCAAGCAGTTGCAGCAGCAAAGTGCCAGGATAGAGGTACAGGAGGAACCGAGGAGGCCCAGAGAGGGGGCAGAGCTTCTCCCAGTCAACATAAATCCATGTTTGAGTTGGGGCCGGGTGTGGACCTGTGTACCCCAGGCCCACCTTCTCCCACTGCCCACCCAGCCCCTGGGCTGTGATGTCCAAAACAATACTGGCTGTTACCCTCTGGGGTTCCCCCTGCTCGGTGGGTGCAAATCTCCCTTCTGCAACTGGAAGGTGACACCCCCAGCAGGACCTGCACCCCCCACCCCCACCTGCTGCCAAACACACAGGGGAAGCTGTTCCTGGTGAGAGGAAGGGACTGGGGCTGAGGAGGCCCGACTTTTGGATTCCACGGACCAGGCAAATGCCGCCACCATGCAGGCTGCCACATAGTGTGGCCAACTCTCTGTGGCCCCAAGGAAGGACTAAGGTTTGCCACAAGGAAGAGTAGGCATGGAGCAGATGGGGGAGAGGTGGGGGCCTGGGTGGACAAGGGTACGTCTAAGGGGGCGGCCCTGCCCAGCTCCAGTCGACAGGGCCTCAAGGGGATGCATGCCTGGAGCTGCTGGAGCTCCCAAAGCAAAGCTGGAAATTCAAAATTCAGAAGGATGCGTTGAAAGTTTTAAAAATCAAAACCAAATGAACCACGCCATGAACGAAATCTACCCGTGGGCCACCGGTCTGCTATCTCTGATTTGCTAGAACAATCCTTTCTTAAAGAAAACAAACAAAAAAAGAGGTATTTTATTTCCTAAAAAGTGGGGAGCTCATCATCGCAGAGGGGCCACCCTTTCAGTGAATGCATTTTGCTTTCTAGAAAGCTCACCACGTTGCCCTCGGGCCTCTGGTTTCCCCATGAAGAGAAGAAACGTCACCAGGCTGAACCTGCTGGTCCGTTCGAGGGAGGCCTGAATGGGATCCCCCAGAGCCACCCCTGTCTCCCTTCCTCCTGCAGTCCAGCCACACGCTGCCAAATCCAGGCCAGAAGCCCTGGCCCGGCTGCAGAATCAGGCATGTTGGTCAGCCACGGAGGAGCCCACAGGCCTGCCAGCACCGAGGCCAAGGGGCTGGTGGGGCTGGGAAATGGATCCCAGGGTTTGCCCGAGGCCCCAGTGTCCCCAGGAGGTCCAGAGCTTGCTCCAGAGAAGGCGTCCCCAGGTGTGGGAAGCCCCGACAGGCTCCCACCCTGAGAAGCAGTGGCCTGCTCGGCCCTGCGGCCTGCGCGGTAGTAAAACAGGCCGCCATGACGCTGGCGGGCTTGGGCCTCACACTGCTGCCTCTTCCCACGCTGGGGCGGTAAGAACTGGCAGCTGCAGCTTGGGGACATGGAGGCCAGGAGGGCTTGGGCCGGCTGAGCTGCCCCCTGCATCTCTCTGGTTGAGACCTCCTGTCTTTCCTTCCCTGCCATGCCCACCCCCCCTAGCTGTCCCTGCTCCCCTGTGGGGGTGCAGAGGGGGAGGTTGTTGACAATTTGTGCATTAATCTCTCTGCCTGGGGCCTCCTGGTCAGGTGGTGCTTATCAGGGTTCCGCTCCTGTCAGATGGGCCTCCCGGAGCCCGTGGGGTGAAGGGGGGGCCGGCAGAAGCCCCCACTGCAGGGCCTGGAGGCCGCCTCGCCGTCTCTGGGCCTTCACCGCCCCTGGCCCCCTCCCCCGTGGGCTGCCTTCTTTACCACATCAGGATACAGAACATTGCATGAATTCCGGTCTCAATGGAATTATTTCAGAATTCTGGTCAACCGCAAGCTCAGGGGGTATTTCACAAACTATCTATCACTGCTTGTGTGGTGGGGCAGAACCTGGGCCGGGGGGCGAGTAACGGATGCAGGGAGGCCGGCTGTCCACTGCCTGCGGGGGGCAGCGCCATCCGCCCACCCTGCCCGGCAGCGCCCCCAGCTCTGCGGGCAAGTGGCCGGCATTCTGCTGACCCCCACGTCAGGCCCGGGGTGGGGGCTCAGAAAAGGCGGCGTGAGGCCAAGGCCCCAGGATGGGAAGGCAGGATGGCGGGAGGGGCAGCGTGGTGAGTGGGGAGCGGCTGGTTGGAGTCCTCTCCTGCTTGGCCAGTACTTTGTTTCTGTGAGTCTCAGTTGCCTCAGCTGTAAAATGGAGCTATGATGCACCCCCTCCCCCAAATACTCAGATCAGTGGCCCGCGAGCTATTCTGAATTCTCTTGAGATTCTTAGGACTGTTATGGAGATGGTGTCTGTAAACTGCCTGGCTGAAAGTAGGTGCTTGCAAACTGGAAGATACAATAATAGTAGTAGTAAGAATAATAATAATTTCCCTGATAACCTCCACCTGGGATCATGCTTACAACTTGCGGGAAAAGAAAGACTCAGCTCAGGAATGACAAATACACGGCACATGTTCCTGCCTTCCATTTTGCACCCGTGACAGACATGGCTAATCGATATCCTTGTTCCTTCAAGCTTGGACAGGGCCTCAAACACCTCATCACACTGCCTGGGAAGCATTACCAGTCTATTGAGTAGACTCATTAGGGGAAACTGCTCCGTCATTCTGGCCCCAACTGAGGAGAGTCGTGTCGGTCGAGAGGGCAAGGGGTCCCCCACTCTGCTTCCTGCTCCCTAAAAGCTTCTGGAAGGGTCCAGATCCCAGGGCAGCAGGGAGCAGCCTTCGCTGGGTGGGAGGGGGGCTGCTGAGGAGGGCAGGGATTGCGGGGACCAATCACATCCCTGCCCCTGCCAGCCTCCCACAGAGTGATTAGGCACCGCGTGGAATGTGATAGAAGGCCCCGGCTGGCCCCAGACCCTGTTTCCCACAAGCTTGGGATTCCGGCCGTCCATTCAGCAAGAGTCTCCAAGGTGGCCTGGCCCAGACTGGACTAGCATCTGAGGGGTTGTTGCAGAGGCTTCAAGCCGAGCTCAGGGCCAAACCCGGCTGCAGTAAAAAATGGGCTCTGCTCCCGAGTCTGGGAGAACAGCCTTATGCTTCCTGGGCTGGCAGGGGCCATTTGGCCATGTGCCCCCTCCAAACTGTGGCCACACATTTTTCGAGGCCCACGCCCGAGGGTATTAGCTGTGGATGATGGGAGGGGACGTTTGAAACCAGGATGGTGTCAGAAAACCCAGCACTCGTCCTCGTGGGAAGGGGTCCTCGTGGGAAAGGGGCGAGCGGAGTTGGGTACAGAGCTTGTGGCGATTCCTGGAGTTCTGGCTGAATTATTCTCCGCACTGATTGCTTTTTCCTCTTGGCCTTTTAATGAGGACGCTCCTCATACCCGAGATTATTTTTTAAGAAATCCATGCGGTACTAAAAGGCACACTGTGAAATCCTGGCAACCTCCTGCCCAGCTCCCCCGAGGCCGTCATTGCTGCCAGTCTTGTGAGCAGGCTCTTCTCCGGCTCAGCGCCTGCCCCTTGTACGTGCTCAGAAATGGGCACGGGGTGTCTGGTCACTCAGCATCCAGCGCTGGCCTTGCTTCCCTTTATTTTGGAGATGGTGAATATTGGTTAGATCCATATGCCTCATCTTTTATTTTTTAATATATATATTTTTCTGAGAGAAGTGAGCTTACAAAACAATCATGCATGGTGTGCAGAATTCCCATACATCACCCCTCCAGCAAACCTTGCATTGTTGTGGAACGTTTGCTACAGCTTATGAAAGAACCTCATCAGACTATTACCACTAACTAGGGTCCATAGAGTACATTTGGTATGTTTTTTCCCATTGCCCTCCTATTATTAACACTATGTCTTAGTATTATACATTTGTTATAGTTCATGAGAGAATAATCTCATATTTGTATTCTTTTATTTTTATTTATTTATTTATTTATTTTTTTTTTTAAAGATTTATTTATTTTATTTATTTATCCCCCCCTTGCTGCTTGTGCTGCTGTGTCCATTCGCTGCGTGTCTTCTCTGTGTCTGCTTATCTCCCCCTTGCTGTGAGGTCTTGCCGCATCAGCCCACAGCGCCGCGCGAGCCGGCCTGCCCTCACAAGGAGGCGACGGGAAGCGAACCTGGGGCCTC
>JAQZBX010107583.1:0-10639 GCA_029593785.1 Cabassous unicinctus
CTAAATCTATTCTTTTATTTCTAAGTTTTTTGGCTCTTCTGTTTTCATTTTCATAGGAATTTGTAAATCTGCTCCTTAGTTTCAGAAAAAGCTGCTGGGATCTTGGGATTATATTGTATCTATAAATCAATTTGGGTAGAGCTGAGACCTTACCAATACTGTGTTTTGGGGTCCATTTACACAGGCTCCCTCTCCATTTATTTACTTTTCCTTTCTATTAGAAAGGTTATTAAAATAATTCATAAATTTACTGATCTTATTCATCTTTCAGATTTATAGATGCATTTATTTATAATTTAGTTGCTATTGTAAACAGTATTTTTATTTTGATATCATTTCATTGAAGTATATTATAATGCAATTTCTTGCTTTTATTTTTATTTTGGAATAATTATTGATTCACAAGTGTTTGCAAAGATAGTGTACTGGATGTCCCATATACCCTTTACCCTGTTTCCACTAATATTAACTTCAGATATGACTATAGTCCAATATCAAAGCAAGGAAATTGAAATTGGAACAATATGCACACAGTTTTTTTCTTTTCCATTTTTTTCATTGGTGTCAGTTTGTCCCACCACTATGGCATTAAGGTACAGAATTATTCAGTCCTTCCATCATACCCACTTCCCTTACATCCCCATCCTAATCTTCATCCTTCCTAACCCCTGGTAAACACTAATTTGCTTTTCATCTTTATAATTTTGTCATCTAGAGAATGTTATATAAATGGAAACATCCAATATGTGACTTTTTAATCTTGGCTTTTTCACTTGGCATAGCATCCTAAGATCCATCCACGTTGTTGTGTGTACCAATAATAGTTTGTGGCTTTTATTGCTCCTCATATTTCATGGTAGAAAAGGACCACAATTTGTTTAAAAGCTTGACTATTAAAGGATATTTGGGTTGTTTCCATTTGGGGTTTATTACAAATAAAGCTGATATGAATATTCATGTTTTTGTGTGGGCATAAATTTTGATTTCTGACATAAATAACTTGGAGGGTAATTGTTGCATCTTATGGTAGTTGCATTTTTAGTACAGTTTTTTGGGTGTTGATTTTGTTTTGTATTTAAGAAACTATTTTCAAGAATGGCTATCCCATTCACATTCCCATCAACAATGTAGAAAGAATGCTGTCAGAACATCTCCTAAGGCATTTGATATTGTCACTATTCATTTTTTTATCTACTCTAATAATTATGTAGTGACATCCCATTGTCATTTGACTTTCCATTTCCCTAATGTCCAATAACCTAATGCCTGATAAAAGATGGTGATTTCCCCACCCAGGAACTCATAGTGTAACCCAATATAGGTCCAAGCACAGGGGATCAAGTTGAATGACATTTCTGAACTTTGGAGGACTGTCATTTTTCCAGGATAACAGCTCCTCTTCCAGACAGAATGTGTCTTGTCCATTGTTTTACATGTTTCCCAAGTTCTGATGTAAAATGAAAACAATTTCCACAGATAAGAATGTTAGGCCTGAATGGAATCTTGTAATTAGAGGTGTTTCTGACCACAGTGGAGCCTGGTCTTTGCTTTTCACCCATTGAATTTTACTGTCACACATTCACATGCCTGCACACACACATATACATGCAGAGGAAAATATTTAAAACAAAATTAGACTAGAGCACTTTGGCAACTTGGCAAAGCATGGCTACTGCTATTAGATCAAGGTAGGATAATTTTAGATGAAGTGGGAGGAGTAAACTTATTTCTGTGATCCATTTTATTTGCAACCACTGTACTTACATAAACACATGGTTTGAAAATTGGTAAAACATGGCACAGGAAGAGAATCCAGTGGGCATCAAAGAACATTCTCCAGAGGGCAGCCAACATAGAGGTGGCTGTGGAGGCTGGAGGTCCAGGGATTGCACTTGCCTCCATTCACAGATTCTCTGCTTTAATCAGTTTTACATAGTGGATTTCATTTGTTTAAAGAACACCTGTCTTTTCTTTTAACTGGGAAGTTTAAAACCAATGACTCATCTTTCTTAAAATTTTTTTATTTTTTAAAGAGTCATAGATTACATAATTGATACATAAAAAATGTAAGGAATTCCCATATGTCCCCTCCCTAGCCCTCACACACTTTCCCACATTATCAACATCCTTCATTAGTGTGGCACATTTGTTACAATTGATGAAAACACATTGGAGCATTGCCATATAGTGTACATTATTTTTTAAACTCTCTCCTGCACAATTTTGTAAGTTATAACAAGACATATAATGGCTTATATCTGTCATTTCAACATCATTCAGGACAATTCTAATGTCTCAAAATTGCCCCCATATTACACCTATTTTTCCCTTTCCCTCAATTCAGAACATCTGGTGGCCACTGCTTCCACATCGATGACATAAGTTCTTCCATTGCTATAATAACAATGTCTACAGTGGAATAACAGCAAGGCTACTCTAGTTCATTGTTCATTCCACAGTCCTGAGGATTCTGGAATGACAATGCCCTCTCCACCTCTAATTAGGAGGGTGCTTAGATCCCATAGGGCAGATGTATGGGACTATCTTGGTTGCAATTGTAGACTCTCTCTGTTCCTTGGTATGGTGCTTGACCATCATCATTTCCTTGTGAATTTTCCTGGATGAGTCCAATGAACGGGAGAGTAGGTATTGGATAGGGCCTGACTGTCACATGGAAAGCCCAGAAATGACTCATTTTTCCCTTTAATGTCAAACAAAGAAACACAGAGAGAGTTTCAGTAAGTACCCCCATGCCAAAGTGCTCAATGTGAGGCAAAACTGGGACGATGGGAGGGCTCCTTGCATTCACCCACTCCTCTTAGACATAAAAGATGGTTTTTGTGTGTGTGTAAACAGGATTCCAGGGGGAAAATTGATACAAGGAAAAAGTTTTATTTTAAACTATGCTTATATGGCAGCATATAAGCAAGATTCCTTGCTCCAAAAAGTATTAGGAAAGCACCTGAAACTTTTTGAAACAGAAAAATGAAACCATGCACTTTGCTAGCTTCATATTAATTTGCTTCAGATTTTTGCAGAATGTGAATGTGTGAATGTAATTCTAAGAATAAGTGAGGCAGTCCTTATAAATACTGGATTCTATGGGGAAATGAGTTGTATCTTTCCATCTACAGAATTGTCTCCTCTACAATGCCAGTTTCATCACAATTAGTGAACACAGTACATTGTCTACAAGCAATTTGCTGAAAATAAATTTGTAAAAATTAAATTTCCCAAATACAGCAAGCTTTCACATTCATCAACATCACTGATCACACTTATTTTTTTTTGTAAATCATAAGTGAATTTTGAGGCAATTCATATTTGAGTTGAATTGTTTTTAATGATATTAAGGATAGCTGGAAATTTTAGTGGAGTAGTTTCAATTTTCTTAAATGGAACCATTAAAATGATTGCTATTTGTTGACTCTCAGACTTGTTCAGTGGTCTAATGAATATAATATTAATATTTATCTAGAAATGCCTACTTTGTTGCCAGTGTCCCAAATTTAATTACACACTGAGGTAGGGAATGATATGAAAATTACAAAAGAATCCTCATGAACAAAAACAAAATCAAAATCAAATAAACACAGTCTGATAGATTATCTGATCATGATGAAAAAGTTGCTGCTGCCTCTTTAACAGCATTCTCTTCTCCTCATTAGCTGAGACACACAGTTTTATGAAGTTAACAGCACTCTCTCCTTCCCCTAGCTGAAACCTACAGCCTTGGAAAGATAGTGACTACAGTCCCCCCCTTAAACTGATACCCATAACTTTAAGAAAATAAAAGGCCCTGTCCTCTCCTGCAACTGAAGCCCTCTGTTTTAAAAAGATATGCTAACCCACACTTCTGCTTCTGTAAGCCCCACTTGCCCACTTGCTTAAAAATTTAGCCTGTGTGATAAAGAATTTGCCTGTGATTTATCCCTATATAAACTCATGTCAGCCAAGGTTCAGGGCTCAGAATTTGGAGACTTGATTCTCCTCTGGGCCCACACATAATAAAACTTTTTTCCTCTGTCTCTCTGATTGTCACTTGGCTTTCTCATTTTCTAAGTTTCACTTCTGCTGCAACATTCAATAAACCTTCCTAATATCTGGGAAGAAAGATTCACCATTCTAGAGAAATGTTTATGAAAATTTCTAGCAGTTAATGAAGCCAAGAGTCTCTGATCAGAGACACTTAGGGAGTCTTCAAAGAATATGGATTGAAGGACAAAGGAACAGTCTTAATCAGTGACATGCAGTGAAAAGTGTATGAAGTCAAAATTAAAATTTGTTCCTGCTGTATGGCCTCTCCATTCTAATTTCTATGAGAAGATCACTGACAAATGTTTTCCCATGTGCAAACTCTCTGAAATGTTCTAAATAATTAATATATGTACGTGTGGTATCTATATCTATATATTAATCTACATGGGAGCTTGGACCCCAGTCTTCTTCCATATCTCAATTTTCAAGAGAACAAATGTATAATGGACAAATTCACCAGCTATTATAGTAATTGCATGTCTTTTTAATAAATTTGAATTATTTATAACACTGGCTTTGTACAGTTACCCAACTTACCCATCATAGATTTGGAATAAGAAGTTCACTTTGGTGATTCTTCTGCTCTACATGGTGTCCACTGGGGGTGATTGATGGACTTCAGGTGGTGTCAGGTCAGGTTTCATAAGCCCTGATGGCTTCACTCACTGGTCTGGTGCCTTAGGAGGGATGACTGGGAGGCTGGGTTCCCTTGGGACCATCAATTAGGCACCCACCTATGGCCCCAGCTGCAAGGTGGCCTGTCTTTTATACGGTGGCTCATGCATTCCATAGTGGGGAAAGAAAGATCAAAAGTAGTTACCACTAGGCATCACTGTTTGATAAGAATTGTTCTCAGGGAAGCAGGGGACTGGGACTTTGATATGCAGGGTGCTCCAAGTAAGAGGCTGTGTGGTCCCCTTTATGATGGCTACTTGGGCCTGACAAGCCAGGATCTTTGACTGATATGAGAACTCCTCAAGTACTGTCAATAGCTCCACCTGCTCCCTGGCCTGGCTGTGAGTACAGGACTTGGTTGAGGGGTGGGTTTTCCCTGTAAAAAAATTCCCTTGACTGTGTCAATGGGGTCCTCCCTGGGGATGAACTCTTGTCTAATTTATCTGAAAGCTCCAAGAAATGTGCTCCCAATTGCATCTTCTCAAATTTTAAGTAAATTTGGACTTCATGAATTTTTGCCAGCAGGCCTCTGCCTTGGAAGTTAGGCCAGCTGTGGATGGGTGTGTCTTACTCCCTTTATAATATGAATAGAGGAGAGCTTTGATATTTTCTGGTTACTATTTAATTGCCTCTTTTTTTCCCCTGGGAAGAAAGCAGCTACTCAGGCTCCCATAAAACTCAGCAATCCTTTCCCTTGTCTTTCTTTCCCACCTGTTGAATATTGTAATTTTTTCCAGTTTTTGGTGACCAAGAACAAATCTGCTTCAATACTTGTGTATAGGACTTTGTACAAAATACTTTCAATTTACTTGAGTAAATAGGAAGAATTGGGGTTATGGCATCGTTTGGTAAGTTTATAAGAAACTGACAGCCTTCCAGTGTGGCTGTATTGTGTTGTTTTGCATTCATATGATCATTGTTCTGCATTCATGCCACTTTTTGTTATTCTCATTTTTTAACTAGCCTCATAAGTGTGTAATGGTATTTCCCCATCTCCCACTGCTTCCCAAAAGCCAGAAAAATACTTCTTTTCCACCTTTCTATTCCCAGACCCTGTACATTGCCTGAAGCTGTGAAATTCCTTAATAATAAAAATTTGAATTGTGTGTAGTCTCATGAAGCATATAGAAATTCAGATTTGCATGATTCCTTTCAATTGAGTTCTTGCCATGGTTCCCAGTATCGGAAAAGATAATTATAAAAATGCCAGTCTCTCATTCTGGTTGCCTCCTGTTTATTTTCCTTTATTCACTGTCTTAGGTAAACCTGAAAGAATATTGTAGCTTGAACTAACCTCTGCAATGTTGAGAAACTAATGTGCAATTCTATGGAAGTTATGGAAATCTTGGATTCTGATTGAGGGCATAAATGGAAGCAGGAAGCAGATTGTTTCCATGCATTTCAAAGTGCTCATTTCCCTGAAATAAAAACTCAGGTATTCTGTTTGGTGAACTCCTGGTGAGGTTTTTCTCTGGTTCTTTGAAAACATGTGATCAATCAAAATTCTACCTCTCCATTCTTCCCATATCCTACCGCATTTGCCATTGATTGATTTTTTCCCCATATATTGTGTTTTCTCACTTTCTGTGAAATGCTTCATCCCTGGAGGGACCACCCTTGGCCTCAGCACACAGTGACTCCCCCAGTAGAGGGAAATATTGTCATAAGTTTACCTTAGATGGAAAATGCTCATGCAGGATCTCAGGCAGCTGGGTCACATGCTCTATTGGTGTGATCATGCAGGGAGTCCCTTTCCTGAATTATATCAAGTACATTACAGTCCCTCATTGTTTCAGCCTGTTGCACCAAGAATCCCAAAACCCTGTATTCAAACAGAAAATACTCTCTGTGCATTTGCTTCACTATTGAATATATTCAAAATTCATTTCTTGCATAACTTATTTAAATGATCCACTAGGGTGGAAATGTCCCCCAAGTGTTGTTGCATGCATGTCATAAGAGAAGAATTGGTCAATCATAAACTTTCCTGGCCTGGGGGAGGTGGAAGGAGTCACATGGGGTGCCCTGGAGGGACAAGCAAAGTGAGCAACCTCTGCCACCAGCTTTAGGGTGGCAGAGGTCCTCCCCCACTGTCTCCTCCCTCTGGTCCTGAGATCTCAACCTCCTTGGGTCCCGTGGGCCTCCTGTACCCTGCTCTTGCAGTTCCTGCTGCAGGGAGTTTTCTAAGTGTTTATTGGCCCCTGCATGTTTCTTTTTCTTCATACACTCTCTTCTTGCTCTGTTGAGTCACTTGTGGTTTTCATATCGAGTTTAGGTATTTCATAAATTAATCCTTTATTGTTTTATTTTTGTTATGATATTTTCTCCCAGTCTGGTATTGCCCTTTACTTTCTAGTTGTTTCTGGTGAACATCAATAAAGTTGATTTTATTTGTTGAGCCTGTACCCAGAGACTTGTTGTGTTCTCTTACTGATTGTAATATTTGTAGATTGTGGTGGATTTTCCTTTCATTAATAACAGCATCCATTAATACCTAATATTTTCATTTCATTCTAGTTGAATAATTGCCCTGACTGTCCTTCCACTACAAGGTAGAATAGAAGTGATGAGAGCAGAATTCTTTGTCTGGTTGTGATTCCAAGGAAAAATTTGCTCTTCCAAAAATCCTATGTTAAGCATGGTCATTACCATAGGTTCATATTGAACAAGCTTAATCTGTTTAAGGAAATCCCCTTCTACTCCTGTTAAAAAGGTTTTTTTTTTACTTTTTTAAACTTCACATAATTAACTATTATATTTATTTTAGGGAAGTTTTAGATTTCAGAACAGTTACTTTGAAAGTATAGAGAATTGCCATATACCCCAATCCCTCCCCCGACTTTCTCCTTTTTATTTTCCATTTCCAAACCTTTCTAATCAATCTAAATAGAAATTGTGTACAAATTAAGAGTTAGCTCCCTATTCCTTCATACAATCAATATATTCCCTGGTAGCCTATATTCTAGATTCTATCTCTTTAAATTTACATTTTATACTTGGTTCATAGCATTTATGTCATTCAGTATTTGTCTTTTTGTGCCTAGCTTATTTCATTCAGCATAATGTCCTCAAGATTCATCCATGTTTTCTCTTGCATCAGGACTTCTTCCTTTTTACACCTGAATAATATTCCACCCTCTCCATCACCCTCACCCCACCTCTTGCCAAAGGTATTGGGATTTTGGGAGTTCACCCTGGAACTGTGATTGGTTTAACTTTTGCAAACTGCCTGTCATATTTTTTAGTGGATAGCTAAATAATAATTTTATTTTTGTAAAATTAAAATTAGTAGACAAGAATTTATAAAACTACAGTTTCAAATCAGGGCAATACAAATAAATAAATTATTGCAGTTTTAAAAGAAAAGTGTAACAGTCAAATGATGTCTAAATAAGTTTTGGAATCAAATTGTTTTTAACCACAGTCGTTACATTTTTTTTTTCTAAGTGTCTTAGCACAATTCTGTAAAATAAATTTCTAACAGCAAAGAGATATTAATTACAATGACCATAATATATGGACTCAGATTTAAAGCAGCAAGGTCAATACTCACCCACAAACACACATAATAAATGTAAGAATGGCATTTCCAGAAGTCACTAGTGAACACTTTTTTTTTACCTCCTTTTGGTGTAGTGGGGTGGAAATAAACATTCTGAATATGAAGGAAGCAAGAAATACACATTTACTAGAATTTTTTTTGTTTTATGTGCAATTGGGGGAAGTTCAACAAATCTTTTAAGGGTGGGGGAGGAGGAGGCAGAAGACACTACTCACTTCCTTGGTTTCTTTGGTTTCACTTTGGTAAGCTTACTACTGTGGGATAATTTAATACACTAGAATGCATTAGTAATCTGACTCTTAAGAGAGTGTGTGTTAAAACGGTGTTTCAAAACCACTCAAAAGCTAGAGACTTGCTATGATAGGTTTCCTATTAAGGTAACCAAAGACAGAAGTTTCTTAATAGGTTAGATTTTGCTATAAGGGCAGTTACAAAAGGATAAAGGGAAAGGAAAACACTGAGATAAATTGCACACTTGTTATTCCAAACACAACATTATAGCCCTCCTCCCATCTGAGATACTTTTGTACATTGTGCTTTCCAAGCTGCCACTCTCAAGCCAGAAACCCATTAGCTTAGTATCCTGATAAATTCCCTCTCCACCCACTTCCATAAAATTTATCTTGGAAAGAAGAATGTGTTGAGGGTTTATCTCACTGACTTCTGCTGAAAATTTCCTGAACTATTTATTCCCACCAACCTGAAGTTAAAAATGCAACTAAACACTGAAATGAAAACCAATTTTCTTGGTTTTACAGCCACATCTGAAGAAAAGATATTTTAAAAATAATTTGTAGAGTACTAAATTTCATAAGGACTTAAAGTATTCAAATATCTTACAGTAACCTAAAATAACATCTCTCAGTAAACTAACTAGCATTAGTCAGAAAAAGAAATGCTACAACAATTTTATACTTTTACCCTTTTGGTTTTCATGTGCAGGTAAACTAGCTTCATGGTCACTAACCTGGACCTCCCAACAATAAGCCAAACAAATAATTTATTCCTTAAAAAGGCTGATTTCAGTTTAGAGTATATGTATTTTATATTACACCTTACAACAGGAATAACAAAAGCATATTTCTTCCAAAAAATGTAACAAAATCAAAACTTGTAAACATTAACACACACAAACAGGTTCAAAAATTACTTAAGAAAATCACTTGCAAACATTGACTGACAATCCTTAACAGTGTAAACACCAAGGTAAAGACTATAGAAACAAAAAGGAAAGCATTTTTGAACAATTTTCAGTGGCAAAGTATATGGTAAAATGAAAAACCAAAAAATATTAATACCTGTTAAGATGCCAACAATAAAATAGATTTTATTTCAACATGAACTTTATATTATAAAAATAATGTACAGATAACAGATACAGATGTTCCAAAAAACTCCCTCTCTTTTCTTGTTTTAGGACACCCCTTGCCCCTGATATCACAGATATGCCAGACTTGTGAATACCAGACTTATAGAAGTGTGGGGGCCACTGAAACATTGTCAGTGAACAGAAAGACACATTTTCTATTATAAATTTTTTAATCTCTCAAAATATTTAAATGCTCAGTTTAGATAAATTATCAAATCTTCATCCAATTTTTTCATATATAGCAAACTGTACTTGCTTTAAAAATATAATTTCTTCATCTTTCTCATATATATTTATAAATATATATATATATTTTTTTTCCCCTCTCTTTCAAAATGGAGCTCTTGATATTTTTACCTTAAGTATTGTTACATGTATATACATTTTAATTGCACATTTTAGGAAAACACAAAACCTTTGGTATTTCAAATTTCCATAACTAGAAAATTGTGTATTTATAATATACAATTATAAAATAACATCAAAATACACTTTTCACTGGGAAAAATAAGTAAAAGAGACAAGTGGATTTACACAAATTAAGAAAAACAAACCTGTATAGTTTTCATTGTGGTTCTTGGTCTGTACCAAGCACATTTGATCTTAGTCTCCTAGAGTTTTCATCTTCTGAGTATTTTTAAAATACTTTCAATTGAGATTTTAGGATCCCCACATTTGTTTTTCATTCCACATCATCCTCCACCAAGCTCTGAGCTTGAAGGATTGTCAGCAGCATAGTCTGAAGCACCTGGAACACCACTGGTAGAAGAGTTCATGTTAAAACTTGCCTTCACAACTGTGGTTGGTCACACAGTGCATTGGCATTGGTCAAATGCTCCATGGCCTTCTCCTATTCACCTGGCTAAGACTCTTTTGTAGAGCTGTATTTCTTCAAGGACGTATTTCTGAACTGCTTTGGTACATTTCAGATTGGATAATTTGGAAAGTCTGGCTTTCTGCTTGGCAAGTTTCTGTTTTCTTTCTTGACTCTCACA
>JAQZBX010107584.1:0-10637 GCA_029593785.1 Cabassous unicinctus
TGAAATTTAGAGTAAATTATGAAGCTTGTATGTCTAGCCAAGTCATGGGTCAAATGCATCTGTGAAAAACTGCTAAAGCAGCATATGGTTTTGAATTTTTCTACAATGACTAGTGTTTAAGTAAATTGCTTGTACTGCTTTAAAAAAAAAAAGAGTAATGACTATAGCATGAAAATTAAAACCACAAAATAAATAAAAGTTGCATTTAAATTTCTTGATTTCACAGTTGTGTTATTTTTGTTTGTAAAAGTATTAATTGATTTAGAATTAATTTTTTCTACCCTCCAATCACACCTAAGTTAATATAGATACAAAGTGCTGTAATCCTAATTTGTTACTGGTAGAATTATGTAAACATGATTTTTTTAGGAAAAGGAAAATGATAGTCACCACTGAATGACGTTGGCTTGGTTCTGTTGTCAAAGCTCTATTTATATTCTTTTCAAATACTTAAAATTTTTTGTATTGGTTCCTGGGATAAAATCAACCAACAAAATTCCTTTCATAAGAGAAATAAGAAACCCCTTCGATCCTTGGTGTTACATAAATAATACATTTTAATATTTCTCTTAAGAATCAGAGAATCAAAATAATGAAAAAGAAAAAAAAAATTAAGTCCCTTTCATCCAAGCAGTTTACCTAAATTATAGAGTCTAAATATATTGCTAACCAAAATATATTTGAACATTTGTATAACTGGCAGATATTACAATTTTATTTTTCTTAACCTGAGAAATATGACAAAAGTCTTAACATATTTTAGGGGAGTAATATAAATAGCTTGTTGTAGAAATACTAGAAAATGTATACCCTAACCACACAAATATTACTTGACATTTTAAATAAGTCCAATTCATAATTTCCATTATTTATATATATATATATATCTTAAAATCTTATATATTGTATCGACAGTACACCACAGAGAGACTTAATATGTGGTTTAAAGCCTATAGTTTTTCAGTAGAATTTTATAGTTTAAAACTTCCATAAATTATTAAAACAATATATTTTAGACATGAACTCAAACGACTCCATGTTAAGTTCAGCTGTCTCTATTTCATGATATAGGTGTTTTCAAGTATGTGACTTTATTTCAGAGACTTGGTAAACAAAAGTAAAATAAAGATATTTTACATATATAATATTTTTATGAATACTAAGAAAATATTTTACTTTATACTTATCATCTGAATATTCTGTCACTAAAGAACAAAGTATTCTAACATGTCTACTGATAGTCTGCTATTTCTCAAAAGATTTCAAACTTTTCTTAGTTTAATTTGCTTGATTATTCCTAACCACTGTGGGAATATGTGTGATCATAATGATTCTTAAAGCAAACAAGTAGAAGATTAGGGAATTCAACAGAAATTTTAAAACCAAAAACACTTTCATGTATATTTTGAATCTTTTTCATTGTTTTGTTTTCTGAAAACTATGAATCAATGGGTCCATGAATAATAGAGTTTAATCCATGTACTGGTCTCTCACCAATCCCTAATCCATGTAATGTTGTTATGTGGAAGAATATGACATTGTCCCATCATCAACTGATGATGTAAATCATGGATCATACAGTTAAAAATATATGTACTGCTTTGTCTCAGTGGAGTTCCTCACATGGCTGAGGAGCTCCAGTCCAGGAGGCCCATTTCCTGGCCTCTGGCCTGCTTTATGCAGTTGATTTTCCCATCATGCTTCAATGATGGGACAATGTCATGTGCTTCCACATATCTACATTGCATATATTAGTGTAGATTGTGCTCTTTTAAATCACCTGCTAGTTTCAAAATCAGTGCCACTGCTTGAGTATTGTAACTGTGGGGAAGCTACTTATGACCTCAGTTTCTTCATCTGTAAAATGTGGATTATTGGGAATATTTACCTTTGAAATTAATTTTGTAAATCAAATGAGAGAAATCAATGTTTGGAATGATGTTTCTTTTTTTTTTCAAGGAGTATTTTGTGTTATTGTTAGGGATTCATTATCATCATTAAAAAATGAATATGACAATATCCAATTATTGTTCTTGCTAATCTATCACCTTTCTAGCCTTTATTGATTCAATCCATATCAAAGAAGATGAAATATGGGTGTAACAAACCAAAAAACAGTGAAGGAGCTCCTTTTTCTCTGATTTTCTGGTGTTTCCCATCTGCAGCTCACATTATTTGTGACATTTCTCATTGTGTACCTGCTACCCTCACAGGAAATGTCCTTATCATTTACATTGTTCTCATGGATTCCACGTCCCAGACACCAAAATATTTTTTCTTAGGAAATTTGAACATAGAAATCTGGTTCACCATGGCTATAATGCCAAAATTGTTGTCTACATGCCTTCACAGGTGGTCACCATCTCTCTTTTAGGCTATGTAACCCTGTACTACTTATTTTTCTCCATGGGGTATACTGAGTACACCTTGAAAACAAGGATGTGAAGAGAGCTTTCAGGAAAGTTCTAATATGAAAAGAACTGCTCGTAACTTGAAACAAACAGTTGTTTTCAGAGGTCCATGAAATGGAGCAATTTAGAGTGTTTCCAATTTACCTTTGAAAATAGTAGGTATTGAAAATTATCATATTATGAAATTGATAACCATATAATATGCAAATCTCTCTGAAATTTAGTTTTCAGTTTTAATTATTTTCAAATAGGTATTCTATATTTATTTTGTTTAATGATACCGTAGTGCAATGCCATACTAAAAAAGAGAAATATCACCAGTTCCCTTTCCAGAAGGCTTTCACACTCAGAAAATAATTTGGTTTACTATCAAATAGTATGTCAGATGAATATTCACATAATAAATACATTAGCATCATCCATGATTGATAAAAAGAAATCATTTCTGATAAAGGGAGCTGTGCTCTTCTGGCAGATGGGCTAGTAAAAATTGTTTGCAACTCAAAAATATATTCACTATATAAACATTAAGCACAAATTAGAAAATGTGATCTAGTCTGTGGCATTGCCTATTTCATTATGCCCATAAACCTACAAATTTAAAAATAGAAAAAAAATCAGATAATCAGGTTTCTCTTATAATGTAAAACCATGAATAAATGAATGCATAATTAATAAGTGGAGGGAAATAAAGCAAAACTAAGAACAACAGAGTAAAAGAATGGGATATCTAACATGGTAAAATCACTATAAACCATTAGATTTCCATGCAGTCAATTGATTCAAGAGATATTATTTTAATTTAGAGTATAAAAATATAATTACTTGCCATTATTATGTATCTCTCTTCCATGTGAATAAAAAGCTTTACAATTTTCAGCACATTTTAGTACAGTTTAGGAGCTAAAGGGAAAGCAAGGATGCTGGAAGAAAGATTGCCCAATCCAGCTTTTTAAAGTGAATGTGCTGCAATGAATTGGCCCCAAACCCTCCCTATTCAAAATGTCATCTGTGGACCAGCAACATGAGGGCCATCTAGGAGCTTCTGAGAAACACGTAATCACAGACCACATCTTAGATCTCATGAGTGACAATCTATCTGCCTTTTTACCAGATCCCCAGGTAATTGGTACAGTCATTAAATTTTAAGAAGCACTATTTTAAGTGACCAAGGTTTTAAACAATCAATTTTTGTTTGTTAGTTTGTGACATTGGGTGCCAGAGATTGAATCTGGGACCTCGCATTTGGGAAGCAGCCCTCGACAACTGAGCCACAAAGGCTTCCCTGACTTTTTTATTTTTTGGATATGCTGTTTGATATATTATCTACATTTTTAATATTTTTAAAAATTTTAACTGCTTAGATTACATAAATATTACATTAAAAATATAAGAGATTCCCATTTGCCACATTCCCTAGCCCTCCCACACTTTCTCTCATTAACAAATCCTTCATTAGTGTGGTATATTTGTTACAATTGATGAACACATTTTGAAGCATTGCCACTGTGTGGACTATAGCTTACTTTATAGCTTACACACTGCCACACAAAATTTTCTAAGTTATGACAAAAAATATAATGGCCTGTGTCTTCTCCCTTCGTTTTGTTTGTTGTTCAGTTTTGTTTTTCAGGAGGCACTGGGAACTGAACCTGGAACCTCTTATGTGGGATGTAGGAACACAACTGCTTGAGCCAAATCCCCTCCCTAAACAATCAATTTTAATGATAAAAGAATAAAATGAAATCAAGAGACCGTGATATATGCAAATGTTAGAAAATTTTCTCATATTAATTTTTTGCATATGACAATAGGTATATATTAAAATTATAGTAAATATTTTTGATTGCCTAGTAAGTTTTCATTTTAAAAGAGGTACAAATTCACGAATAGTTTCAACATTACCTCTACTTATAGATGTGAAATTTATGCCATACATCTTTCTTAAACTTTCTATTTCCATCAGAATATCAAACAAACAAAATATATACAAACTATATACAAACTAACAAAAATAACAGTGAGATATACTGAATCAGAAAACAGCAAATTCTGCATGTGTTTTGAACTGAAGGGAGATTTCCTTGACATGGTAATGGTAATAATCTTTCAAAAAATGTGAATTCTTGGGATAATATATGTTAATATATTCATATTGAATTCACTTTTCTCTTTGTCACCTTCACCTCTCTAAAATGCTGTATTTCCTGCTTTTGCTAGGGCAAAACAGGACCTGTGGGTGGGCAACCTACAGCAAACTCAGAGATTAAGGACCACAAAATCAATTCCACTTTGAAAACTTACAAAAGAAGTTTGGTTGTCTCATCCATTCATTTCATCCTGATATTTTATTTTCGTAAATTATTAGAACTTTTTAAAAATGCTGTAAATGCAATAAGGGTGGTGTCACTGGAAATGGGCAATTTGGCAATAGAACTAGTTATCACATTTTCTTTAGGCTGTAAGCATTAAAGCTGATGATTCTGAATATTGGAATGAATAAAATAAAATAAAATCACATGTTCATAAAATAATAGCACAAAACAAAATGGTAACTTCAAGAGAAAGTGAGTCAAAGCAAGATAAAAAGTATACATTTTATTTTATTTTGATTATAAAAGGAAAGAGTATTTGAAGACAATTCTGAAAGCTAAAGTCAAGCAAAACTACCAGGAGAAGAAAATCTTTTTTTAATGGTTGATTCTTATATCTTGACAATACTTTGGGATATACATTTTTACCAGCTGGGTTGAATATGCATGTATATATTTACTCTATTACTCTTCATTCTGTCCTGTATCTCTGAAAAGTTCTCTCCATTTTTGTTTGTTTTGAATGTCTTTATTTTTACTTCTTTTTGCAGAATGTATATATTTTTTCATATAGAAATTAAATTTAACAACTTTTTATCCTTGTTGATCCCTTCCAACATTTGGACCCATATTGTCATAGTCTTGATATTATGGCTTTTCTTCTGGATTTATTTTAAAATTTGTAAAATATTTGTCCTTAGTTGGTCTTCAGTTTATTCTAGTACACTGAACTATAATTTTTAAAAAGACTGTCTCAGGAAAATTTGGGGAATGGAGAGGGAATATATGAAATTTTCCACTAGAAAAATTTGCAATAAAAATCATAATACAATCTCCTGAACATATCTGTAGTCCTTTGTTGTTCAAATAGATATGTTGACTGTAATCTCTGTATGGAAAAGCAAAATACGTAAACAGCTAAAAATCTTTTGAAAATAAAAACAAGTTGGAAGACACATAACACCTGATATCAAGAATTATTATTGAGCTACAGAAACCCAAGCTATATGATATTGAAATAAAATGAGATACTCAAGAAAATTAAGAGAAAAGACACACTGGAATAAAAGATTTGAAAAACACAAATCTAACAAAGGACTTGTGTCTAGAATTATAAAGAATATTTACCCTCAATAATAAAAAAGAAAACAACCTCATAAAATGAGCAAACATATTTGATAATATTTATAAAATATGTAAAATTCCCAAGGGAATGTAATAGGTTTAAATTTGACTGAATTCATAATTATATTAAATGTATCAACAACTAAAATTCAAGAATATGTTTAAGGAAATATTAGTTTTTTTATTAGAGAAGTTGTGAGCTCACAAAACAATCATGCATAATATGCAGAATTCTCATAAATCACCTTTTCACCAACACTGTTACACTGTTGTGAAACATTTTTTACAGATTATGAAAGAATATGATCAGACCATTTCTACTAACTATGGTCCATATTTTACACTTGGTGTATTTTTTCCATGCACCCCCTAATATTAACAATATATACTACTATTGTCCAATAGTTAGAGTTCATGAGAGAGCACACTCATATATGAACTGGCAACCACATGGTTCACTGTGTTATACAGTACCATGCCTTGTACATTCTATCCAAATTGTACACTCAGTGGCTGTCACATTAATTACAGAGTAGTGCAGTCATTGCCCCAGTAAACCATTGAACATTTTCCTTAGTCCAAAAGAAAAAAAATCCCATAACCGCATATTATTGACACATAGTGTTGATATAGTACCTTCTTTGATATTGATGCAAGAGTATTACAATATTGGTATTAACTGTAGCCCATAAATACATTAATTGTATTTTCCCCGTGTATCACTGTATTCTTATCACATTTAAATAGAGACATACATTTGTTCTAGTTCATAGAAGAACTTACTTTAATTCGTATTATCAACCACAATACTCATCCACCTCCAGTTCACTACATTATTCAGTCCCTAGATTATTCTCTAGTATTCTTTCAATTGACATTTACATCCCTAGAGTTCCTCCTTTCAGCCACAATCCCATTTATAAGCCAGCCATGTTAGTTATACTCTCTACCTTTTGTCAGCATCAACTTTATCAATTTCCACAATTTTAAGTCAAGCTAATTAAAAATTCTACATAAATTAAGCATCAGTACACTTTCTGAAACCTCATCCTATCTCGTAGTAACCTATAATGTAGTTTTTAACTCCATGTGTTTATTCTTTGTATTAATTATATTTTAGTGAGACCATGCAATATTTGTCTTTTTGTGTCTGGCTTATTTCACTTCATTTAGCATAATGTCCTCACGCTTCATCCATGTGTCCCAATTTCATTTCTTCCTACAGAAGCATAGTGTTCCATTGTATGTGTATACCACATTTGTTTTACCCATTCATTCATTAACCGACACTTGGGTTATTTCCATCTTTTGACAATGGTGAATAAGGCCACTATGAATATTGGTGTGCAAATGTTTGTTCATGTTGCTCTAAGTTCTTCTGAATATATTTCTAGAACAGGGATTGCCAGATCATACAGGAGTTTTATATTTAGCCTCCTGAGTAAACACCACTCTTTTCAACAGAGGCTGCACCATTCCTTATTCCCACAAACAGTGAAAGATTCTTCCTATTTCTCTATATCCTTTCCAGCAATTTTTGTTTTCTGATTTTATTTAACAAATCTACTTTACTGATACATATTAATAAAACATAAATCCATCCAATGGATAACAAATAGCAATCAATGTTATTTGGCATAATGACATAGTTGTGCAATCATCATTTCAATCAATTTTAGACCATTTTCATTATTATTATGCCATTATTATTACTGAAATATTTTCACTGTTCCAGTAATAATAATAATAATAATAATAATAATAAACAAAAACCAACCAACCGAACAAAACTCATCACCTCTCAAACTCTCTATGCTTCCCTTTCCATACATAGCTGCTATTCTGCTTCCATCACTCTGGTTTATTTTTATTTATAGTTTATAAAGCAGTCATATATGCAATGTCACCCATATTTGTATTTTACTTGAAGTTTCAGTATGCTATACAGTCCCATGTTACATTTTTTAGCTTTCCATCTAGTAATAAAAATATATGTAGGCTTTTCCTTTCAATCACAGTGATCCCCATATAATAGCTCTTCTATACACCATAATGTGCTATCACAATTTCCATTCATTTCAAAAGATTTACAAACATCCTGTTAACCAATTTTACACAGAATTGGTTATCTCTGGACCTTCATTATATTTTCTGGTGACCTATATTCTAATTATTAATTCCATGAATTTAAACAATATATTTGGTTCATAATAGTGCAAACATACAGTATTTTTCATTTGGTGTCTGGCTTCCTTCACTCAACATAATGTTCACCAGTTTCATCTATGATGTGATAGGTTTCATGATTTCCTTACTTCTTAGTGGGGCACAATATTCCATTGTGAGTATGCACCACTGTGGGAAGCTGCCCTCGGCATCTGCTTTATCATGGCCATTCTTAGAACTAACACCATCTCCTCTTTTATTTTATTTGGGCACTCCCACTTTGGGCATTTGGCCAAATGTCATTGCGCATGTCCCGCACTAAGTTTCTATCTCCCCGTACTCACTACATCTTTTCTTGTAAATCTGCTGACCAGGCTGTAGTTTGTTACCTAGCAACTTGCTGACGTCCACATCAGATAACCCCTCCAAGAACCCGCTATTTATAACGCCAACTTAACTTGAATAAACGAGACTTGATCAGAGCTTTGTCTTGTCTCCATTCTTCGTGTCTCTTGTCCCCACCATTCCCACTCCCTCTTTCAGGTTCCGGTTTGACTGACCCACGGGCCGGGTCAAGTGGTGCCCGAACATGGACCTGAACATGAGGGATGCAGTGAGGAACGCTGATGAAGAAGCACGGCTGAGACGTGAGAAATCTGGAGCACGCTGCAAGGGAACCTGCCTCGCAATCAGACCTCGGTAAGTGATCAGCGATTATGGGACAGGAAATCAGTCAGCATGAGACATTTGTAGAGGGTCTCAAAGATGCTTTAAAGACACGAGGAGTAAAGGTGAAAGTGAAACAATTGTTAAGGATTTTTGAGTTTCTAAAATACCCTGAGAAATGTACCCACATTTCCAAAGATAATCCATCAGATAAACCTAAAAGTCCTGATCAGGAAGAAGACCTGATATCCTTAGAAAGCGAAAATGAGAGCAAAAATAATACAAAAACTTCTGGCCCGCTGATAAAGATAGTAAAGAGAAAAACACCAGAGGAAAAGACTAAACCAAAACCAGGCACAAAGATAAAAGGGGACTATATCCCAATCTTAAAAAATTTAAGGAAGGAAGCGATAATGATTTGTCTGATATAGATTGGGACAATATTGAAGAAGGAGCTGCCAGATATCATAATCCGGACTGGCCGCCGTCTTTAAGGCAGCCCCCACCGTATATCTTCTCTTCTTCTACAGCGCCACCTGTGGTGATGCCGGTTATAGACCCTAAAAAAGATTTATTAGATAAAATAGAAACATTAAAAGAACAAATTCAATTAGAAGAAGAACACCAAAAACTCCTATGTCAGTTAGAGAGACTGAAAATAGGCAGGGCTAAAGATGATAACAAAACTACGGAGCCACGTGCAAAACCTCCTGCATGGGGAGCGGTTCCAAAAACGCCCCAAACTCCTCCCTCCTTAATTCATTTAGAGGAACCAGAGGCTTTCCCTGTTACAGAAACGATAGACACTCAGGGTCAAGCATGGAGACAACATAATGGTTTCGATTTTAAAGTTATAAAAGAGATTAAAACTGCAGTTGCTCAATATGGAGCTACCGCTCCCTATACTTTAACCATTGTTGAGTAGGTTGCCAAAAATTGGCTTACTCCTTTTGATTGTCATACTATTGCCCGAGCCACTCTGTCAGGCGGGAATTATCTACTATGGAAATCAGAATACATTGAAATTTGCAAGGACACTGCCAGGCGCAATGCACAAGCAGGTAATGGGTGGATTTTGAATATGTTATAGTGGATATTAACCCTTCAGTTCCAACAGCAACTTTATAAACCTCCTACTGCTTACATAATGATAAGGCTGTGGGATGATAGAAGCTAATAAAATTAAACCTCTAGAAAAGTAAGAAAACTTAGCAATACAGTTTCCAGAAAAATTCTCAAATAGTAAAATCAAAGATGTATGTTTCTATTGATGTGTTGTAACTTGTTTTGTGTTTGTATGTATGTTCAGTGTCAGTGTATATGTTGATAACTCCAGAGAGTAATAGTAAATTAACAAATGAAAATTATTATAAGAGCTCTATTCAAATGACCAAAAATTAAATAAGAGCTTATATTAATAAATAAATATGGATATTAGTTTAAAATAATAAAAATAATTATACTCAAATTAAATCATTATTCTAACAAGTTTGTTTAATGTTGATGATAATTACATGTTGTCAGAAGTTTGCTTAGAAATAGTTTCCAAAATCATTGTGGTAACTTAAGTATGGAAGGTATATAGAATGTGCTTTTATTATTAAAGAAAAAAAAAGTAATTTTATCCTAAGATGAAATGACTAGTTATTAAAACAAAGTAAAATGTGGGACAAAACCTGATTAAATATAAAAGTGCAAAGGACTTGTGAAAAAGGAGTTTTTGTGGTCAAAGCCAAGTAAAATTTAAAAGCTTTGATATCAAACAATATGGTAATATAAAGTTAAAGTTTTGTTCTTTCTCGAGGTTTCTCAAGTCAGTAGTCTGTTTTAGTAAAAGTTTACAAAGTTTTTCTCCTGAATAATCAGTATGCAATAAAGAAAGTCTGTTTTATCAAAATAGCTTCTTATACTTTAACCTTATCATTTCCATGGAGAAACAGGTCTTATCACTTTTAAA
>JAQZBX010107585.1:0-10644 GCA_029593785.1 Cabassous unicinctus
CCTTGCCACTTGGCAGGAGTCAAGGATCTCCTGTAGCTGACCTTGGTGAGAAAGCATCTCTGATGATGACTTGATGTGGACATTTTCACAGCTTCAGAATGGTAAGCTTTTAACCTAATAAATTCCTATTATAAAAGCCTACCCATTTCTGGTATTTTGTTCCCAGCAGCTTTAGCATACTAACCCAGGAAGTAAGAAACTGGAGCACGACAGAGTCATACATCTTCTCCTTGTATAATTTCATTTATCTCTTGGCTCCATTTAAATCTGTTTGTTATTTTTCTTATATGGAAAATAAAATTTATAAGAGCATTATAATAGAGTTAAAAACAGAGAAAGGAAATTGTGATGCATCATCTATAAAGATGGGAATAGTGGGATCTTAGAGACATCTGACAAAGAAAATAGGGCAAGATAAATACTAATAAAATTATTCTTAACAACTTTTTTAATTTTTTATATTTCGCAATTAAATGTACTGGATACATATACATTTTTTAAATCATACAATATATTACACAATATATTTGATTCATAATAACACAATCATACAATATTTGTCCTTTTGTGTCTGGCTTGCTTCGCTTAACATAATGTCCTCCAGGTTCATTCATGTTGTCATATGCTTCATGACTTCATTTCTTCTTACAGCTGCATAATATTCCATCATGTGAATACACCACAGTTTGTTTATCCATTCATCGGTTGATGGACACCTGGGTTGTTTCCAACTTTTGGCAATCGTGAATAATGCCGCTATGAACATTGGTGTGCAGATGTCTGTTTGTGTCACTGCTCTTAGTTCTTCCGGGTCACGTGGCAAGTCTATATTAAGCTTCTTTAGGAACTGCTAAACAGTCCTCCACAGTGGCTGTACCATTCTGCATTCCCACCAACAGTGAATAAGTGTTCCTATCTCTCCACATCCTCTCTAACACTTGTAGTTCTCTGTCTTTTTAATAGTGGGCATTTTGATAGGTGTGAAATGATATCTCGTTGTTTTGATTTGCATCCCTAATCATTAGTGATGTTGAGCATTTTTTCACATGTTTTTTTGGACAAATTCAAGTATTTTGCTCATTTTTTAATTGGGTCGTTTGTCTTTTTATTGTTGAGTTGTAACATCTCTTTATATACCCTGGATATTAAACCCTTTTCAGACATGTGATTTCCAAATATTTTCTTCCATTGAGTTGGCTGCCTTCTCACCCTTTTGACAAAGTCCTGGGAGGTGCAAAAGTGTTTAATTTTGAGGAGGTCCCATTTATCTATTTTTTCTTTTGTTGCACGTGCTTTGGGTATAAGGTCCAAGAAACCATTACCTACCACAAGGTCTTTAAGATGTTTCCCTACATTTTCTTCTACTAGTTTTATGGTCCTGACTTTTATATTTAGGTCTTTGATCCATTTTGAGTTGATTCTTGTATAGGGAGTAAGAAAGGGATCCTCTTTCATTTTTTTGATTATAGATATCCAGTTCTCCCAGCACCATTTGTTGAAGAGACTGTTCTGTCCTGTTAACATGGACTTGGTAGGTTTGTCAAAAACCAATTGACTGTATAGGTGAGGGTTTGTTTCTGGATTCTCAATTCTATTCCACTGATCGATGTGTCTATCTTTATGCCAATACCATGCTGTTTTGACCCCTGCAGCTTTGAAATATGTTTCAAGGTCAGGCAGTGAAATTCTTCCCACGTCGCTCTTCTTTTTTAGAATGTTTCTGGCTATTCGGGTGCACTTTTCCTTTCATATGAAATTGGTAATTGCCTTTTTTAATTCTTGTTGGGATTCTGATTGGTATTGCATTGAATCTATAAATCAATTTGTGTAAGCCTGATATCTTCACGGTATTTATTCTTCCAATTCATGAACACGGAATGTCTTTCCATTTGTTTAGGTCTTTCTAAGTTTCTTTTAGCATTGTTTTGTAGTTTTCTGCATATAGGTCCTGTACTACTTTGGTTAAATTAATTCCTAGGTATTTGAGACTTTTTGTTGCTATTTAAAATGGAAATTTCCCTCTGATTTCCTCCTCAGATTGTTCAGTACTAGTGTACAAAAACATTACTGATTTTTGCGTGTTGATCTTGTATCCTTCCACTTTGCTGAATTCATTGATTAGCTCAAGTAGCTTTGTCATGGTTACTTCAGAATTTTCTCAGTACAGGATCATGTCATCCGCAAACAGTGAGAGTTTTACTTCCTCTTTTTTCCTATCTGGATGCGTTTAATTTTTTTTCTTGTCTAATTCCTAGCTAGAACTTCTAGTACAATACTGAATAACAATGGTGACAGTGGGCATCCTTGTCTTGTTTCTGATCTTAGAAGAAAAACTTTCAACCTTTCCCCATTGAATACGATATTGGCTGTGGTTTTTTCATATATGTCTTTTATCATATTGAGGAATTTTCCTTCTATTCCTATCTTTTGAAGTATTTTTATCAAAAAAAGAATGCTGGATATTTCTTTGTCAATTGAGATGATCATGAGATTTTTTTCCTTCAATTTGTTAATGTGGTGCATTATGTTGATAGATTTTCTTATGTTGAACCAGCCTTGCATACCAGGAATAAATTCCACTTGGCTGTGATGTGTAAGTCTTTTGATATGCTGTTGGATTCTATTTCCAAGTATTTTGTTGAGAATTTTTATATCTGTGTTCATTAGAGAGATTGGTCTGTAATTTTCTTTTCTTATAGTATCTTTATCTGGCTTTGGTATTAGGGTGATGTTGGTGTCATAAAATATGCTGGGTAATTTTCCCTCCTCTTCAATTTTTTGGAAGAGTTTAAACAGGATTGGTGTTAATTCTTTTCGAAATGCTTGGCAGAATGCACCTGTGAAGCCATCTGGTCCTGGACTTTTCTCTGCTGGGAGATTTTTGATGACAGATTCAAACTGTTAAATGTGACTGGTTTGTTAAGTTCTTCTATTTCTTGTAACATCAGAGTAGGTTGTTTGTGCATTTCTAGGAATTTGTCCATTTCATCTAGGTTGTTTAGTTTTTTGGCATATAGTTTCTCATAATATCCTCTTATGATTCTTTTTATTTCTGTGGGGTCAGTTGTAACTTCCCCCCTTTCATTTCTGATTGTATTTATTTGCATCTTCTCTTTTTTCCTTTGTTAGGGGTTTGTCAATTTTATTGATCTTCTCAAAGAACCAGCTTTTGGTTTTGTTGATTTTCTCTATTGTTTTTTGGTTCTCAATTTCATTTATTTCTGCTCTGATCTTTATTATTTCTTTCTTTCTGCTTGCCTGGGGATTGGTTTGCTGCTTTTTTTCTAGCTTCTCTTAACATCTTTTTAAAAAATCAATAACTCTCACCACAATTTAAAAAAAGAGAGAGACTAAAGAGCCAATGAAAATTAAAGGCAATATATTATCTTGGACTGGATCTAATAATGGACAAGAAAATGTCCCAAAGGACATTATTAGAATAATTGAAAACCTTGGGATATAGACTGTATGCTTTATATCAATGTTAAATTTCTTGAACTTGATAAATGTACTTAATATGGTTACATATGTGACTATCCTTGTTCTCAGGAAATGGTAAGTGGTAAAGGAGCATCATGTATGCAACCTACCCTCAATGTTTAGAAGAAAGAAAGGAAGAGAGAAAGAGAGAGAGAGAGAAAGAGAGAGAGAGAGAAAGAGAGAAAGGAAGGGAAAGGGAAGAGGGGGAGGGGTGGGGAGAGGAGGGATGGGACGGGAAGGGGAGGGACGGAAAGGGAAGTAAAAGAAGGAACCAATGTGACAAAATGTTAAACGTTTGTAAGTCTTCATTAGAATGTCCTCTTCTTTTCAACACTTTAATCTTCATTCAAAGGTAATACTTATACCCCAGCCAGGGTATGGTTGCAAGTAGCAGCAGATGGCTTATTTTACCTTCCCAATACTCCCATCTTTTCTTGCTAATTAGTTTCGGGCTACTACAGAAATACCAGAAGTTTGCATTAGACTGGTACCATTGTAAGATGGTCTCAAACTCTCCAGCCCTGACAAATAGTTAAAGCTCTTCTCCTCATGAAGACTTTCCTGGTTTTATTAGACACCCTCAACTTCATGGGTAGTCTCTCATATATAAGACTAGCTATAAAATCTGCAGGATCCAGTACAAAATAAAAATGGAGAACTCTTCATCAAAAATAATTAAGAATTTTAAGACAGCAACTACAGAGCATTAAACCAAGAGTGGAGGCCTTATACAACTTCACAGGACACACGCCCTTGAAGCGAACCCAGATCATCTGCAGTTCCACTAACCTGAGAAAACATACTCTATTCTGCCTACTGGCTCCACATCCTCTAGCAATCTGGAAACCTAGCTTCCTTTCCTTTCTGCTGATATCCATTATCCCTCTAGGTGGCCCTACTGGAAAGGATGAAAATAACCCCTATGCCAATCAACTCTCATAGCTGACATCACTCATTTCAAGCTCTAACAAACTCTGGGAATGCTGCTAATCCCATGCTGCAGCAACTCTCCTTCACTCCTTCTATCCCATACTTCAGGCAGATATTCCTACTGACCTTCGGGATTCATCCATTGCTGACCACTTTCACCCAGAAGGATGCAGTCAATTTCTAAAACACTAGTAACTCTCTCTTTCTCTGTCCTAATACCTCAAGCTGAGAGCCATAGCTTCTGCAGCATGTGTCAGATACTTGTTCACATACTTCTAGGCATGTGCCTCCAGGATCTCAGAAGACATTCATCACAGCTACCCTCTCTCTCCCTTTCTCAAAGCACTCCCTTTCTTACCTTTGTGTTACTGTGTGGGGAAATGTGAAGGGTGAAAGGTCACTACTCACAACAAGGAAACAGCTCTCTCCAAAGAAATTTTTTCACAAATCCTACTCCAACTCCACTCTTCTGATGTACTAATATCTTCCTTATAGGTTAGTCCTCTACCTGCTTCAAATATCTCTGATATCTCACTCTGGAAGCTGATATCTTTGCCAAACCTTTCAGTGTAATATCTTATTCACATATTATCACACATACAGCAGCCTCTCACAAAACAGACTAATTTTAAAATATCCTTCTTCCTCACAGTGTCAGGAGTTTACCATAGAACAATGGCATCTCTCTCATTCCTTTGTAATAACTGTTGGGTGTCAAATGTTATACAAGAACATATCAGATTTGGATAGTGCTTTAAAGTTTACAAAGGCACTTGTAACTGTTACTTCATGTGATATTCATAACAACCCCATAAAAAAGGCAAGGTAGGTATTTTTATCTCCACTACTACAAAAAAGGAAAAGGGCTCTAAACAGTTTAATTGGCTGAAGATTTCACAAGTATTAACTGGTAGAACACAAACCAAGGCTCTTAGGGAAAATACTTTTGTGGGGATATGGGAGGTGGGGCAGGTATATATAAGTATTACTAAAATGGAAGCTCCACAAAGGCAGTGATTTTTGGTATGGTTTGCTCATTGCCATACCTCAATGTTTAAAAGTACCTAGAATAAAGTCAGTTCTCAACTGATGAATGAAAGAATAAATGAATGAATGGTTCAACAATTGATGCCTAGGATCTTTACAGAAGTTAGTGAGGGATAAACATGTCATGAACAACACAGCACAAATCTAAAGAGATGGCATTTTAAGCTGCCTTCAATGGGTAGACTAGAGGTGGAAAAGAGTGGGAGATATTCTAGACAAGACATAAGTGCAAGAAAAGACACAGAAGAAATAATAGGGGGGCTTGCTCCAAGGACAGCAGGTATTCTGGCATGGCTGTTACTCAGGCTGAATAGAAGAATATCAAATGGCAGAATACCAGACTGGGAAAAATGGAGTGAGCTCATCTGTAGAGGAATTTGAATGTCAGTTTATGAAATTAAGGATCCTAAATATTATTCCACATGCAATGAGAAACTATGAAAGATTTTTTTTTTTAACAGTTGAAAGACTTGAACAGACCTAAGTTTTAGGAAGATAATGTATAACAGTTTTTAATATGACTTGAAGAAGGCAGAGAATGGAGATCTTTACAGAAGATTTTCACACAACTCTTTTAAAATTAGTCTTGCTTCTTGCCTTGATTGAACCTATATTTTACTCTCCCCCTTTTAAAATTTTTATTGTTTAACATATATACAATATAGTGAACTTATTTTAAAAGCATAAATTTTAAATAAAGAAAAGAACACTTAGACTTTATGTAACATAAAGTCTTATGACTTTAATGTAATGGATAAAATCATTAACTCTGGAGCCAACCTTCCTTGATTCAAATCCAGGTTCTTTCATTTCCTAGCTGTGTGACTTTGGACAATTTATTTTATCATTCTGTGTCTTAACCTTTCATCTGTAAAATAAGGTTAGTGTGAAATTTAAATATTATGTGCAAAGCACAATGGTGCCTTGTACAAATTAAGTGCTATTTAAGTGTTTGTTCTTATTATTGCTATTGTTTTTTCCCAAATCATATTTAATTTCTCAGTATTAAAAGCAAGCAAACAAAAACGCATGACCAAATATTTATTAACTAACAAATACCTAAAAGGGTGTCTACTTCTTCAGATTAAATAATCAAGAGCATCTTACAAGTACTGTGTGTGGTTTCTATAGCTCACCAGTTACCAAGGTAACAAAAATCTTTGTTAAATATAAATATGGGACAAACAAAATAAAATATTTGGTAATCTACAACTATCATTAACCACTATTTCTTTCCATTCAAATCATCTCAAATTTGACCATCATTATTGTTTGTCCATTCATGCAAAAACCATATATTGAGGACTTCCTGTATACAAAGCAGGGTAGTAAAGCAAGAATGCAAGGATAAAGAAAGCATGGTACATGACCTAAGAGGCTCTTAAATATGCTGGAGAATAATGGCACCAAAGCTGAGAAAATGCCCTTTCCTATATTTCTTTGTCAAAATGCTTAAAGTGAGTAAATCACATTCACAATGGATTACTATGGCAAAGTAAGAGAATTCAGACCTATACAGGAAAATTTCTTCTACTAATGCAAACCAGAAAAAAAAATGATAGTTTTTCTTTTAATTACAGAAATAATATGCAGATAATAAAAATATTCAAATGCTAATAATGGCTATAAAATGAAAAAATTCTCCTCCACCATCCCTTAAAACTCCCAGTGCCATTCTCCAAAGTGCCCATTATGTTTCTTCTATACCTTTTTATATCTCATATCATTATATTTTTCTATGACTCTCAAAGGGTAAACACACACACACACAAACAGGGTGAATTTAAAATTTTATATTCCTAAAAATATAAATCACACTTAAATACACTCAAGTATGATTATATAATACATGATGTTCTGCAGCTTGCTCTCACTCATCTAAATATATATTTTGAAGAGTACTCCATATCACCACAAAGCTTTCACCAAATTGGCATCAGAAAAGTCACAAATTAACAGAAATCCTTCTTAAAGAATGTCAAACTGAATTGAGAAAATGAACTGAAATGTTATCATCATCCATCATTGATGAATGGAAGGGTTAATTCCAATTTAAATTACCAAGAAACAAGAATGCATATCCTGCCACAAATCAATTTTTAAAATTGAAATCTTTGTTTTTCCCCCAAACAGAACAACATTCTACTGTGGCCTATGGGTTTATATTATTCCATATCCACCAAAAACCCAAAATAAAAAATCTATCAGGAGGCCAGAATAGATGAAAACTAAACAATGCAATAGGATATCACTGTATGAAAGAGCTTTCATCGTAAAGAAAAATAAATCAATTTTTCACAATGATAATGGTAACATGGTCTTACCATACAGACTTCTAATGCAAGGAGTGCTAGTCTCAACAAACTTGAAAGCTTCCCATTCCAACTGCCCTGGTGAGATGCCACTTGAAGACTCTTTCTGTAACACATCTCTGCAGCACCCATCATTCCTTGGGATTGATACACATGTGCCAGCCACTAAGGAACAGAAAGCAAGAAAGAACCCAAAAGATTTTAGTTTAGTACACAGTCTGGTACTTTCACTTTCAACAAATTCAATAAACTTTGATGAAATTGTAATTTTATTTAATTATTATTGGTAAGTTTTGTGCTTGAAAAACAAAAGGCACAGGTCAAGAAAAAGGTAGCCGTCTTGCCCACTCTATTAGCATCAGCATATTAGCCACACATGCTTCCAGTATGAAGTCTTAAAAAGTCTTCCATGATGGAAAGTAAGGAGCAAAATCAAAATGTAAAATAATACATATCATGTAAATACCAGCCAAAAGAAAGTTTATGTAGCTATATTAATATTACAGAAAGTAAATTTAAAACACGAAGTATTAAAAGAGATGAAGTTGAATATTTCATAATGATAAAAGAGTCCATTCAACAGGAAGATATAAAACTCCTACATTGATATGTACCTAATAACACAGTTTCTCAATTTATGAAGCAAAAGTTGACAGAAATGAAAGGAGAAATACATAAATCCAGAATCACAGTTGGGAGATTTTATTTTAACACACTTATCTCAAAGAAGATTTAAACATAATTAACCAGCTTGACTCAAGTGTACGTACATGAAACATTTACCAAATTTGATGATAGGCTGGTAATAAAATAAATTTAACAAAAACATGTAAAAGACTTCAACTTGAAAATTGCAAAACACTGCTGAGAGAAATTTTAAACTTGAGAAATTAAGGAATATATCACATCCATGGATAGAAAAGCTCTGTATTACTAATTTGTCAATTTCCCCAAAATTAAACTACAGATTCCATACAATCCCAATCAAGACCCCAGCAGTTTTTTAAATTTTGTATGTGTGGGAATTTACAATTTATATAGAAGTACAAAAGGTTTGTACTGACTAAGACAAACTTAAAGAAGAACAAAAATGCTGGAGGGGAGGATTGTGGGAAGATGGCAATGGACTAACAGGCAGAGCCGAATGCTCTTACAAAACAAATCGAGAAAGCCAAAAGCTGTCCGAGGGACCTGCTTTGGGGGTCAGCAGATCAGGACAGTGCTACACAACTTCCAGGAAGGTGAGGGACAGAGAGGCAAAGAAGCCAAAACAACAAACACCTGGGGTAAAACCCCTGGCTCACTGCAGCCGACTGAGAGGGGAACAGACATCTTTTCCCTGTCAGCTGTTTCAAGGGAAAAAGGAGGCAATGTCGGCATGCTTTTCTTCAGTGAATTCAGCCAGCAGAGCCTGCTTTGAATCTCCAATCTGGAGATTCAACACAGGAACACAGGGAAGCCAAGACTGAAACACCTCCATGGAAATGTGCACTGACTAGCATCATCTGCTGGCCAGTCTGGAAATTGCATGGACAAAAACTGTTGACGCTCTCTGTATCCAATCCCTGGGAGAAACCTGCTCCCCACTAGTGAGTCCCTGGCCCAATGTTTAAAACTGAAGCTGGGCAATTTTAAAGACTGAGAATAAGTTGAACCAAATATCAAAAAAGAGCTGTGGGAAAAAAAAAAAAAATAGGCAAGAGAGAGATCAGCCATCACAGTAAATTCACCAACATATTCAGATGCTTAGACATCAGCAAAAAATTACAAGCCATACTAGGAAACAGGAAGAGATGACCCAGCCAAAAGAACAAACCAAATATAATGAAAAGATACAAGATTTAATACAAGTAATCAGTGATAATTACACAACTCTCCTAAATCTCTTCAAAGAATTTAAAGAAAATATGACTAAAGAAATAAAGGATATTGAGAAGGTACTGGAAGAGCATAAAGAACTATTTGAAAGCCTGAAAAGAAAAGTAACAGACCTAATGACAATGAAAGACACAATGGATGAGATTAAAAATACATTAGAAGCACATAAGAGCAGATTTGAATTGCCTGAAGACAGAATTAGTGATTTCAAATACAGAACATCTGAACTACAAAAGACAGGAAAACAGAAAGAGAAGAGAATGGAAAAAAATGGAACAGAGTCTCAGGGAACTGAATGACAACATAAAACGCACAAACATTCGCATTATCAGTGTCCCAGAAGGGAAGAGAATGGAAAAGGAGCAGAAAGAATATTTGAGGAAATAATGACCAGAAACTTTCCAACCTTTATGAAGGACATAAATATCAATATCCAAGAAGGACAATGTACCCCAAACAGAATAAATACAAACAGACCTAACCCAAGACACCTACTCTTCAGAATGACAAATATCACAGATAGAGGATTCTAAAAGCATCAAGAGAAAAGCAAAGCATCATATACAAGGGAAATTCAGTAAGGATTAAGTGCCAACCTCTCATCAGAAACCATGGAGGAGAGGCGAAAATGGTATGATGTATTTAAGGTACTGAAAGAGAAAAACTGCCAGCCAAGAATTCTGTATGTAGCAAAGCTGTCCTTCAAAAACGAGGGTGAGTTCAAAGTCTTCACAGACAAACAAAAACTGACAGAACCTGTTACCAAAAGACCAAACTTGCAAGACATACTAAAGGGGGTGCTGCAGCCTGAAAGGAATAAACAAAGGCAAGAGAATTGGAGAAGAGTTTAGAAATGAAGATTATTAGGAAGGGTAAACTAAAGGATAAGAAGACAGACAATAGAACGATATGACAACAGAGACCCAAAGGACAAAATGGATGAAGTAAGTACCTTTACCGTAATAACACTGAGTGTTAATGGATTGAACTCCCCAAT
>JAQZBX010107586.1:0-10631 GCA_029593785.1 Cabassous unicinctus
CCCCCCCCCCCCCACCCTTTTAGAAGACGTTATTAGCTCTGACAGCATGCCGCTCGGGTTTGCGGAGAAGATTTTGTAAAGGGATGACAGACAGGAAGGCCAGCAATCATGGGCTCCTTGGGCTGAAGCCTTTTTTTCCCCCCTTCTTTCTTTCTTTCTTTCTTTTTTTTTTATCAGAATGTTCTGTTCGATGCCATTTATCCTTGATGATAGAAAATTGCGCTGTTGCCAGGACGCTGCTGCTGCCGCTGAAATAGAGGGCAGGAGCCACATTTCCATTTTCCGGCTTGAAAGCTATTCAAATGAATTTGCGCGGGGGCGGGGGGGGATCTAGCGATAAACAAATGAGAATAAATCGAGTTCCCCTTTCTATTCTTTCCTTTAAATGGGTAGCTCTTCCTTTCCGATATAAAGATTTTTTTGTTCATCAGTGTTTGGGAATATCTGGGAGGTAGTGTAAACCAACGTACAATTTATTTTGGTGCTCTTAAAGCGGCTAACCACATAAACACTTAAAAAGAAAGTTTATGTCTAAATATATATAAAGTATAAGAATTATATATACATAGATCACATACATATATACATACCTTCACACAATTCCAAACTACAATGGAAGATAAGCTGTTACAGCACCGTTTCAATTGAATATAATTTGCAAGCAATGCTGGCTGTTATTGGTTTTGGACTTCTTACTAGTCATATATGCATATGGTTAGGTGGAATAATTTTGAAAGTCCAGATCCTATGTTATATATTTCAGGACACCAATTGCCTTGTAAGTCTTAAATGATTTGAATGTAACCCCCCCCCAAGATAAAAAGTCACTTACTGTTAATGTATTTCTTTCAAGTTAATTTTCCAAATTTACCTTATAAGTTTTGTTTCTAAGTTAGGAAATACAAGTCAGAAGAGCTGTAGTCTAAAGGATATGAATCAAAAAGTTGCTTTAAGCTTGTGCTTCCCTTGTGTAAAATTTAGATTTTTTTGCTAGCTTAAAAAGATCTTATTATTAGAACTTAAGGGATCATGTCCAAATTATGACATTGTAAAAATGAGAACTTAAAATGTACAATCCATTAGCAAAGTCTCGACAGAAGCTATGGAACTTACAGGACCCCCACTGTGTTTTAATAACTTTTATTTGAGTAATTTTATTTGAATAACTTTTATTGATTTCTAACTCTAATGTTTGTTTCAAGTCAAATACAGGCAGAAATTTTTCAGTAATATAAAGTCCTTTAAAATACAGTGACTATATTTGAGGTTTCAGCTCGCACTGTCAACTATATATTTTAAAAACCCACCCTACAACATTTTAAATCTTCACATTTTAAAAAACGATTCGTGGGTCTCTGACTTCTACGTTTTTAACTACATGGCGGAGGTTGAGTTGATGTTCCGAACTTTTCCAATAGAATTTTCGAGCACCTCCCTCCAGCAAGGCATGATTCCTAGTTACAGGTTCCCAACAGTTTTTATTCAGCTGAAAACTTCCCTTTTAAGAAATTACCATGAGAATGGGAAAACAATTATAGACATCGTCAAATGAAGCGAGGGAATGGTCCAATAAAGTCCAATTTGTTTGTGTTTTTTGTGGGGAAAACAATTGGAGGTGAGCATAGAGTGGTTAAGCACTGAAAGAGATTCCCCCCCCCCACACCCCTTATCCTTTTAGCCCTGGAAATTGTATTCCGGACAAAAAGCCCACTGCCTTTCCAGTAGAGGCGATTTACAAAGCTCCTCGGGTGAGTTCCCCCTCCAGGTAGGAGCTGGGGGGCTGGCAGCGGGAGTCCGGCGCCGCTCGAACGTAGAAGAGAACACGTAGCCGCTCTGGCCAGGTTGCCGGACCTTCACTAGAGGGGACTCCCTCGCGCCCCCTCGCCCCGCTTGCCTCTCCCCGCCCCCCTTGCTCTAGAAAGGGCCGGACCCCAAGCTCCCCGCGACTCCGCGCGGGACAGGCATAATGGGCTTTACGCAAAAGGAAGTGGAACCGCACAGGTGTGCAGTGTCGGCCTCCCTCCCGGGTCAGTCCTGCGGTGTCTTGGTCTCGAGGCACTTCCTGGGCTTTGGCCATGTACCGCGGAAGGGTTTGGAGTGTGGCTTCCAGCCGGGAGCGGGCGCCAGGGGTAGGGGGAAGGCGGTGAGAGGAAAGAAATGTTGTCGGGTGCTAACCTAAAAGAACTTGGATAAGCGAACAGCACCAGGTTCCTTGCAGGAATTCCGTACTCTGAAAGAGCAGGGCTCAGCTGGGTAAAATGGGTGGTCGGTGTTCTTGTGTGGGCGTCTTTGTGAGCGCATGGCTAGGAGTGCGGAGTTGCGAAAAAGTTGAGCTTTGGGTGAATTGTATAAACCAAGAGTGGAGACAGTGGGGTCACATCCCGGGCTGAGAGAATTGCCCTACGCTCATCCCGCAGTCCGGTTCTACCATGGTCTACTGGGTCGGTATGAAACCGCACGTTGATCTACACTGAGGAACGCCCTTTTCTAGGCAATACAGTAAAAATCACAGTCAAGTTTGGAGGAGGGGAGCTTTTTCCTTTTTCTTACTTGAGGGGTGTATACTAAGCATTAAAAATGAAAGCGATTTTTTTCTTCACTTTCTGAAATCCGCAGAAAATATGGGCTTTGATTTTATCCTCAACAAAAGAACAAGTACTTCTGAACATCTACAGAAACATTCACTCTTTAGGGGTTCTGGCATCCAAGAACGTTACATGCAGTGGAAATACAAAAGCTCAACATTTTGATATTTTGAAAGATTTCCCCCACTTAAAAATTTAAAAAAAAATTTTTAGTACCATATATACAACCCAACATTTCCCCCTCTTTTAAATCGTTGTTGTAAAAGCTTGGTTATAGCAACGTGAAAGTGCTTTCTTGTGAAAACATGCTGCAGGGTTCCCTTTCCTTTTCATCGTATCCTAGCAGCTGCAAAATATCCCAAATGAACGAGAAGGTTATTATGGGGACTATTAATAAGATGAAATTCAGTGCTGGGCTCAACAACTAGCCAAAAGCCTTGCCCAGAAAATAGGAAAAGAGAAAGCAAATGGGCTTAAAAATACAAAGTACTCTAAATTCTGTATTGCCTCCCAAATCCCAAATAGCTTTTCATAGTAGGCTAGTTCTTGTGCCATTAACCCACCCCACTCAAGCTCTGTTTCCTCTGTGTTCCCAGGGTGGCATTGGTACTTATTTCTTGACACAAGTCCAGAGCTTTGAGATGTGGAATGCAGAGAGTAAAGAATCATATGAATCTTGCTTTGATCTCCAAAGAGAGATCATGGCAGAAATCAGGTCACCACACAGATAGGTGCTACTCTGGAAATGAGCCTTTGTTGTTGTTCCCTCAGGATATCTCCCTGGAAATTGTCAGTATGAGCCATGAATAACTTGTGATTTAAAACCAGGGCAATGAGTCTTGGCAGACAGAGCGTTTTTTTGTCTTATATGTCTAGATCTTCCATTCAATATACTCACCTCTTATACCTGGTTATTTACATCTGACCATGTTCCACATACCTGCCCCAAATGCAACCTACACACGAAAGAAAGTTGTATTTCCTCTGCTTTCTTTTACCTCTGAGTCCTGTAAGCAAGGAACAATGGTGGTTAATCTGCTTAGATAATTTAAGACTTAAAGATTACAAGGCCTATATTGACAATTTCAAAATTCAAGTCTGAGTGCTTTGGTTAAGCAAAGCTTAGGAGATGACAGATGTGATAAAAGAACTGCCAAAAACTAGAGTTTATTAAAACTAAAAAGTGTGATGTTTTTGTGCCTTTGAAAGAAATGATTGTTATAATGCTCACTCAATTCAAATGTGTCCCTAAACAAACAACTACAGGGTTATTTTATTTTATGCTGCCTGATATTTATAGGCACAATACAGTATTTCACTCTGCTTACATATACACATTCAGATAAATTTTATAGTGCTTTTCAATCTACCTCCCATATATGTAAATATAGCTTAATCAATTAGTTAATATAGCTGAGCTACATACTCAACGTAAGTGCTGTGTACATAATCATAAGCATTCAAGCTATATACACAGCTTTCTCTCATTTCTCAATTTTCTGTCATAGCATCAACATTATATTATGAAGCTGTTGTTGCTATCTGGCTTTCTTTAGAACATGTAGAATAGGAGGAACACATGCAGATATCTGAATTTGTTAAAAATGCAATTTGGATTCAAATCATCCCTATTAAATAAGCTGATTTTTCTTGAACCTCAATAGGCCACTCTCGATGACAGCCCAAATCACACTAACACTGAGGCTACCCAAATGCGTTTACATGTAGGACAAAGTATTTTAAAGTGCTTTGCATTAAATATATCCTTTTAAAGTGATTTTAAACACCTGGTTTGGGAGCACAACTTGGAAGGAGGACTGAAATGGAAAGAGGGAATAGGGGGAGAAAGAGATCAAAGAGAGAAAGCAGGTGCAAGAAAAAGAGCCACTATGATTATTTAGGCAGAGAAATTATTTGCCTTTGTGATCATAGATTGTGACCTCCATGGTCTCCTTTTTTCTTGATCCATTCCTCTAAATCTGCTACCATTAAAATCAGGTTCTGGAGAATTTGTAGTGGAAGCGAGCAAACTTTCCTTCATAGGATGTTGGGGACATTTTGTTGGGCACATTAAACATCCCAAGGATACTTGCTTTGCTGATATTTAGTTGAAAAAATGTTTTGCCATGTTCATATGGACTGATTTGTGCATTGTCTCATTTGTCACTTAACCTGACTCTACAGGTTTATTTACTTTAGAACTTGACTTTACACATATTTTGAAGTCAACTAATTCTCTGGAAAGCAACAAATGTTGGTTAGTTGTTGGTCGTTAAAGCTGATAATGAACATGCCATCTTAATTATATTTAGAGTTTTGCTAAAAATTGTAATCTTTTCAGTCTGCTCTCTTCTTCCTGCCAATATCCCAAGAGTCTAGTAGGCAGCATGTATGTTAGGAGAGAGAATAGACCTCCTTGTCTTCTTAATTAAAGTTTATACAGATTGTAGAAAGTAGCAATTTTCTAGAAAATTAGACCATTTTAGATCTCTATAGTTCTACTCTTCTGTCTTTAACCTGGTTCTAAGCAAATCTTGCCCCTGGCTTCTAAACCACCATGTAATTAAAAAAACATCAGTTATTAAACACAGATTGCTGAAGAAATATCTTGAGTTTAAAGTATTTGGATTTGGATCTGAACTCTCCTCCACGAGAATAAGTATGAATGATGGATCCTACCATGTGTGCATGGTATGACAACCCAAATGACACTTCCCATTCCTTATGGGAAACAACATCAGTGCTACCTCCCTGTGGCTCCTGGGGGTTACATTCATGTGCAAATAGGGGACTTCTTAAGTCACTGTTTCTTTTCTCAATAAGGTGGAAATCAAATTTCACCAGGAAGTAATCAAAGTATTGAAAAAAATAATTTTAATGTTTCTCATTAAAAAAAATGTTATGCTTAGTTTTAGGAGATTCACCTAAAACTCTTAGTGGCTCCCCATTGCCTAAAGAGGAAAGAAAAGCTCCATAGCACGGCATACCTGGGGAGGGAGTAGGGTCTAGTGGTGGGAAGCCTGGGCTCTGGAGCCAGACTGTTGGATTACCTTGAGCAAGTTGTTTTACCTCTCTGAGCCTCAATTTCCTTTCTGTACAATTGGAATAATAATAGAACTGACACATAGTGATAGTGAGAATTAAATGAGATAAATGCCTGCAAAACACTTAGCAAAGTACTTGGTGAAAAGTAAATGTTCCAAAAAAAAAAAAAAAAATACTAGCTAATGCTTAACAAGGCCTTTGAGCGTCTGCTTCTGCATATACTATCTATCTCCTTATTCCAGAAAGCTTTCCTTGGCTCATTGCCTACCAGGTTAACGTCTAGCCTCTCCAACTCAGTGTAAGTGTTACTACCCCTGGGACGTCTTCTCTGAGGCTTGAAAATAGTTTCTTGTCTTTATGCTACCATAGTACCTACAGCTTATTTCTTTTATAGCATTTTCCAGGTTTTATTGCAATTGTTGCTTTTTTGGTCTGTCTCTTTAATTAGATTATAAGCTGTGCCAGGACAACTCTCAGAGTTCACACCTCAGCCTGAATGGATCATAAATACTCAATATATTTATGCTAAATGGATAAATATTCCATTTTTCCCTTTCTGATTTGCTTGCTTTTATAGACTGAGTTGTAATTGGATAGACTTCTGCATTCAGTTTTCTCCACTTAGTATTCCTTAAGGAGAGTGCTAAAAAAAAATCTTAATTATCATTCCCATAAGTAACTTTATGAAGGATGTTGTCTTGTGGGCTCTGTAATGAATTGTTGGTATTTTCAGGACAAAATATCTTCAATGTTTTCTATTTTAATTAAAGAACTCATGGACAAATTGGGCTTCCTGTCCAATCTGTAACTATGTGAACATACTATTCACTATATGGCTTATGCATGTACCTTGAATAGTCATTTGGATTATCTATATGAGTGCTAACAGTTAGGTTTCTTTTTTTTTTTTAAAGACCCATCTATTTTATTTATTTATCCCCCCCCTGCCACCCGCACCGCTGTGTCCATTCGCTGCGTGTCCTCTCCGCGTCTGCTTATCTCCCCCTTGCTGTGAGGTCCTGCCGCATCAGCCCATGGCGCTGTGCAAGCCGGCCTGCCCTCACAAGGAGGCCCCAGGAAGCGAACCCAGGGCCTCCCATATTGTAAACGGGTGCTCTATCCATTGAGCCACAGCCTCTTCCTGCCGCGAGGTTGCTGCATCAGCCCACCGCACCGCTCAGGCCGGCGTGCCCTCACAAGGAGGCCCCTAGAAGCGAACCCGGGCCTCCCACATGGTAAACGGGGGCTCTATCCATTGAGCTACACCCGCTTCCAACAGTTAGGTTTCAACTACCACAATGCCCTGGCCAAGTGGGCTTCCACTGAACTCAATTATGCTACTGGTTTGAAGGTCATATGCATATGTAAAAGTGGTTAAGAGGGACAGGAAGGATCATAAACATCTTCAAAAGACTATTTAGGCTTGTTTCACTAGCATCTTGGTTTCATACAACTCTTGAATAGAAATATGGGGGAACCCTCAATATGACAGGATAAATTGAGGGAAGACCAGTATAAATATATGATATGTCAGAATTATACAATGTTATAATCTACTGTATAGAAAACATTTATACAAGCCAGGAACCAATGCTCTCTGGTCAAGCATAACTGGGTCTGCTTTAATGAGTAGGCCAGAATCTTTTATAATTATCTCATTAATCGTCAGAAACAGTTGTTAACTGGAATATTTGAAAGCAGTTTGCTTTCTTAGGAAGATTAATCATCCCCTGCAAAGCTTATTTAATTAGATCTATAAACTCTCTTCCACCAATGGTAAAGTTAAGCCAATTCCCCATCTTGGAATGATCAAATGTTTCAAAGGCACAAGGTCTACATTAACTAGATTTTCTTGGAATAACAATACACATACAAGTTCAGTATAATAATGATTCCTGCTGTTCTGCTCATGTAAACCATAATTGATATTTATAATCATTCCCATAGTTCCTCAAAACAAAACAAAGAAATAAAAAAAAAAAATTCTCTCCATTGTGAAAAGAATGGCATTTCCGTTGATGATGATGGAGTATAACGCTCCTGAAATTAAAGAATAAAGTAAATATTTTGATTTAGTTGCAGCTCTAGAGAATGGCTCTCTGGAAGAAGAGCTAGGGGTAGGGAAAAGTCATGCACTCTGTTCTCTACACCCAGGCAAGGCACTCCCAAGCTACTGTGAAGCCAATACTGCTCGGCATCCAAGACAGTGTTAACCCCAGACTTAACTTATACGTTCCCATGAGGCATTTCTGTTACCTGCCAGACAAAGGAGAGCAAAGAAAGGGAAGGAATGGAGAGAAAGGAATTGTGCTTTGCACTGGTCATAAAATGATATGGAATAGCTTAGTAAGGGAAATGCTAAAGTTTGCCATGTGGATCCCTCTTTCCATTTCTGCCACTTCTTTTGCAGCATTGCCTATTTACTTAGGCCCCACCTCTTCCATGAAGGATTTGAAGTGGGTTTAATAATTGACATACAAAACAAAACACACATTTTACTCCTCCCACTCTCACTTCAGATTCAAGCTATGGAGTTGCTCACAGCATGCTGACCAAGAAATTTCTGCCAGTGAAACTAATCATTAACTGGTTTTATTATCATTCGCAATGACATGCAAAAAAACCCTTGCTTTCTTTTTCCTATGTAGATAATACTGGGCTAGAAAAAGACAACCTTCTTTCCTCCCTTCAAATATCAAAATCAGTGGCCTAACTGGTCTATCTACCAACTGTACATAAATATGGCCTAACTGGTCCATCTACCAACTGTACTTAAAAGACATTTAAACAAGAGTCTACAATTTCTCTTGGAAGCCTATTCCCTGTGGTGGGTGAAAGGATAGTGTGAAAACTTTTTATTGTTTCAGATCGGACCTCTTAAGCCCGACTATGAATTTTTATGTCCGAGTACCTAAAAAAACTCCAAGAAAAATACAACTCAAACCACCACATTTTACTTGCTTTCAGGTTCAAACCACCACATTTTGTATGGTTTCCACCCCAAACCATAATTTGGCATGGGACCTCACTAGATGTCTGCTCAGGTTTAATTGAAATGTTTACAAACTTTGACAACATTTTTTGGCTAACTTGTCACTAACATGGAATGCAGGTGAAACAAGCTGAGTTCTCAGCAGTAATTTCTTCATTTTGATCCCTTACTTGACCCCCTGCCACCCAGCTAGGAGAACATAGAGTCATTGCATTGTCCTTGGTCAATCATGGTCACTTCCTAGGTGGCATTCTACTGGTGCTTGCCTTGTCTTGGACCCTTCCAACTCTTTCCTTCCCCTCAGAACTTTCCTCTTCTTTGTATCATTCCCATATCATTCCAATCAATGTTGTGCACTTCACGGCTAATCAGTTAAATTAATTTTTGCTAAGGTGTTATTGACTTTCAAAATTATTAGGGAACACGTAGGGCAAAAAAATTGTAAGTTCCTTGTGGGCAGGCATGGCTTCTTGCTAACTATTTTGGGTTGCCAGGTGAAGGCAAATTATCAATTACATTTATTTTTGAAACTACTATAAAATAGGGTACTCTTACTGTAAGAGCTAGGTTTTTATTTGCTAAATCTGGCAACCCTATCACCATTGTATCTCCACCTTTTAGCAACCTACACACAGCAAGTGCTCAATAAATATTGGTTGAATGAATGAACAAATAAAAGTAGTGGGGGGATATATATCTTGGAATCTTTTGATTCTCTTTTAAATTATACCATGTGTAGGGAGTTGGCTTACTCTGTAGGTCAGGACCTATTTCATATGATCTTAGCCTTCTGAGACTTGTTTTTGATGGATCCTGGGTCAGGCATGATCTTTGACTTTCTTCATTCTGTTTTTCATAGTGACGGTTGTTTTAGAAAGGCATCCTTCTTCCTTGGAGGAGTGTGGGGTAGGAGGGGGTGAAGAAGGGAACACCTGCAGATGTTTTCTAGGTCAACAAGGGAAGAGCAATCCTGACAGTTGGGTTGGGTGGCCTTGAGAAAATGGAAGCTAATAGAGAAAACCGAAGTTAATAGATTGCATTCTGTTGTCACTCTTTCTCCACCAGAAGTGGGAGCTTCCTTGATAATGACAAATAAGAGCCTTGTGGGAGGCATGGGGACTGAGAGGGGAAGTAATAATAACAGTTAGGGCTGACTAGAATCTCTTATAAAAGTCATCATCATCAGGATTTTTAAGGTCTCTGTGGAAGGGGGAAAACTAGCTCAACATGTTTATTTTATAATTATAAAATCATATGGGTGCTCTTCCTCCAAAAGCTTAGGGGCCATTGGACAATAAAGGCAGTTTTGACTTTTTCTTCATTTATTGCACCTATTGTTTTTCCAAAGAAGTTCTCAGAACCTTCCTAGTACTTTATTTTTTTTCTCCTTGGCATGGGTCAGTATCTCTTGTAAAAATGTGACTCAGAAAATTAAGAACTTGGTGGGTAAAGTTTTCAGGGACCTCCTGAATACGTCATATGTTAGCATGTTACCTGCTTTTAGGAGGTTGTGACTGAATTTCATGGTAGATATATTTTCATGCACTGGCTGCTCCTGAAATACAAGAGAAATACTTTAACCTTGAGACAGATCAGCTTTTAGCCAGGTTGAGCCCAGAATTTACACACCCACCTACACACTCCCTCAAATTCTGTTTTGTGAGTGGATTATCTTTGCAGCTTGTTTATCTGATTTCCAGAATCTACCTCTGGCCTCAGGCAGATTGACAGATAGAAGAAAACTATGTGCTGTCTTCCTACCGAATTCTGTTCCTCTAAGAAAACAAGGTCAAAACACCTTAAATTCCCATCCAGGAAGAATGCTTTTGGAGTCAGATCTATCTGGAATAGGACCCTGGATCTATCTCTTTAATTGCTTTGGTGAAGTTACTTTCACCACTCTAAGTTTCCCAGCATAGAAAGGGAGATAATGATGGGGTCTGCCATGTAACTAAATGACCTATTGTATGGAGAGCCACAAACATACTAAAAGTGTCAGCCTAGGGAAG
>JAQZBX010107587.1:0-10636 GCA_029593785.1 Cabassous unicinctus
AAGACCTAACTGCACACCTGGAGAAATTAGAAGAAAAAAAAAAACTAGCTCCAAAGCAATAGAAAGAAGGAAAGATTAAAGATTAGAGCAGAGCTAAATGAAATTAAAAATGAAAAAGCCCTAGAAAAAATAAAACAAATACCTGGTTCTTTGAGAAGATCAATAAAATTGACAAACCCTTAGCTAGACTAAGAAAAAAGAGAGAGGAGATGCAAATACATAAAACAAAAAATGAAGGAAAGGATATCACCACTGACCCCATAGAAATAAAGAGTGCCATAATAGGATACTTTGAAAAATTGTATGCCAGCAAGATGGATAATTTAGAGGAAATGGGTAAATTCCTAGAAACAAACAAGCAGCATACATGGATGAAAGAAAAAACTAGTGAACTAAACTGACCAATCACAAGTAACAAAATAGAATCAGTCATCAAAAACTTCCCAACAAAGAAGAGGCCAGGACCAGATGGCTTCACAGGGGAATTCTACCAAACATTCTGGAAAGAACTAACACCAATCCTGCTTAAACTCTTCTGAAAAATAGAAGTGGAGGGAGCATTGCCTAACATTCTATGAGCATTCTATGAGCATTGCCTAACATCACCTTAATATCAAAGACAAAGAAAGATGCCACAAGAAAGGAAAACTATACACCAATCTCTCTAACAAACCTAGATGCAAAAATCTTCAACAAAATACTTGCTAATCATATTGAACAACACATCAACCAAATTATACACCATTACCAAGTGTGTTTCATCCCTGGTATGCAAGGAAAGTTCAATATAAGAAAATCAATGTAATACAACATATAAACAAACATATCTAAAGAACAAAAGTCACATGATCATTTCAATAGATGCAGAAAAAGATTCAACAAAATACAGCACCAATTCCTGATAAAAACACTTCAAAAGATAGCAATAGAAGGAAACTTCCTCAACAAGATAAAGAGTACATATGAAAATCCCACAGCTAATATCATATTCAATGTTGAAATCCTAAAAGCTTTTCCTCTAAGATCTGGAAGAAGACAAGAATGCCCACTTTCACCACTCTCATTTAACATTGTGTTGGAAGTACTTGCTTGAGCACTTAGGCAAGAAAAAGATATTAGAGGCATCTAAATTGGAAAGGAAGAAGTAAAAATTTCACTCTTTGCAGAAGACATGATCCTATACCTCAAAAGCCCTGTGAAATCTGCAACAAAGCTTAAACAGATATATGCACATCAATGTAAATAGCAGCAATATTCATTATTGCCAAAAGTTGGAAACAACCCAAATGTCCATCAATAGATGAATGGATAAGCAAATTTTGATATATACATACAGAGGAATATTACTTGGCTGTAAGAAGGAAAGCAGTATTAACACATGGGATAACATGGATGAATCTGGAAGACTTTATGTTGGAGTGAAGCAAGATAGTCACTGAAGGACAAATATTACATGACCTCACTGATATGAATAAATCATTGAGCAGAATCACAGAGCTAGAGTCTGAAAGATAGGTTTATAGGAGACCAAAAGGGAGAAGAAAATTGTGAGCCCATGCCCATATATGGGCAAAATCTAGCATAAGTGAAAGGGAGTAATTGTGCAGTAGTTTAGCATGGCAGTGGTATAGTGATGCTATTTGGTTGAATGGTTTTATATATTGTCTAAGAGTTACCTCCCGAATGCCTCCTTGTTGCTCAAATGAGGCCTCTCTATAGCCAATTTCAGCATATATACACAGAACTTTCCCTCTGGCATGGGACATGACTCCTGGTGATGAGACTCCCTGACACCAAGGGATTATTAACAAGCACAAACTAGCGATGCATTTGGAAAAAGATCGTGACCAAAAGAGGGAAATATTAAATACAAATGAGTTGTTTTTATGACTAAGATATTTCAAAGTGAGTCAGGAGGTCATTTCAGAGGTTACACTTATGCACCTCTCAGGAGGATATTACAGTGATGAAAGACATAATGTCAATTTTTAAAATTATTTTTTCATTATTTTTTATTTTGGCAGTTGCTGGTTATTTGCTTTATCCTGGCTTTTGGCAACATAACTCCAATCTCTGCCTCCACTTCACATTGCCTTCTCCTCTCTGATTCACTGGGTCTCCAAATGCCCTTCTTCTTATAAGGGCAAGAGTCACATTGAATTAGCTTCCATCCTGAACCAGTTTGGCTTTATCTTAACTAATTACATCTTCAAAGGCATTATTTTAAAATAAGATCACGTTCAAAGTACTGGGGATTAGGACTTATATATATGTATATCATTTCACATGGCACAACTCAACTCACAGCACGGTTTTCCAAGCATACTGAATGACCTCTCCCACAGGCCTTCAACAATGTGAGGTTGCTTAGGCTTGGGAGTTCCCCACTGAATCTTCCCTAGGTCACTTACTTACTTTCTTCAGATCTTGATTCTTATATCACCATCAGTAAGTCCTCTGTTAATTGATATTTTAATTCCACACTTTCCATCCCTTCTCTCTGGTAATTACATTTTCTCTCCTTGGCAGTTGCCACTATCTAAAATGATTTATAATTCTATTAGCTATTACATGTATTTTCTATCTTCTCCACTAGAATGTAAATTTCTAGAGCACTGATTTTTTTTACTTTATCTGCAATAATACCTGCAGCAATTAGCACTTCCCCACACATTGTAGTTACTCAGTAAACATTTCTGGACTCAGTAAAGGAACAGATGAGGTAATTATTATTATTGGGAGGGAGGTCTTTTGTGCAGGTCAACAAATATTTCCTGTGACTACTTGAATAGCAAGAGGTGCATATGTAGCCAGGACCTTGGCAGTGGGAGAATCTGTGTCCACAGAAGCAAATGTGTTAAATTTTCAGAGACTGAACAGAGAGGAAATGTTAGAGACACAGGAAAGGAGAATTAGACTGTAATGTCAGGAATAGCACCTGCAGGAGCAAGCCTGGCTACCAAAAAGGTATAGTTGATGAGCCACAGCAGAGATGCTGTACTCTTCCTGGTGTTAGCTGTGACAACAGAGGCCCAAGAAGTGAAAGCTTAGAGAGATTCATGTGGCAAAAGAAAGAGGAGTGTTTTCTGATGGTTCTGGTGCCATATCATAAATAAATGATAATTTTTTCAGTGGCAGGAGCCTGGTAGCTGCTTTTCCAGCCACTATAGAGTAAGGAAGGAGCAAGGTATGTTTATCTGATTGCCTACTGCAATCAATCCTCAAACATATCTCTTTCTTTAATAGTAGGACTTCTTCCTTTTTATCTCCATTCGGAAGTAGAGTATACTAGAAGTAAGCTTCAGGGCCCCAAGAAACTTTCATCTGGGTGGTCATTAAATTCACTGAATATTTCTCAGCTTTTGTGAGTTAGCCTAACAATGAGTGTTCTTTCTAGCTTTCCAGTGCCCCCGCCCCTCCCCAGCTTGTCATTTCTGAGGGCACTTTGCTCAGTGCACTTAGTTAAACTGGATTTTACCTACCCACAGTTGACCTCTTTCCAGTTATGTCTGAGAACCAGATTATAAATTCTTCTGGACTATAGGTGACTCTTTCCTCATCCTTTGTTACTGGAATGACTTCACAAGGACACTAGGTAGGCAGGGTTGACCAAGATGACAGATAACATGTTCCAATAAAGTTGGTGTGAGATAGGACTCCTCTTTCTTTCTTTTGGCTATGGTTATCCAATTCTCCCAGCACCATTTGTTGAACAGACTATTCTGACCCAGCTGTGTGTGTTTGAAAACCTTGTCAAAAATCACTTGAATATAGATGTGAGGGCCTGTTTCTGAACTATCAATTCAGTTCCATTGCTCTATGTGTGTATCTATATGCCAATGTCATGCTGTTTTTACCACAGTAGCTAGGTAACCTGATTTAAAGTCCAGAAGTGAGATTCCTCCAACTTTGCTATCCTTTTTAAGATGTTTCTGGCTATTTGGGGCCCCTTACCTTCCTAATAAATTGATAATTGTTTTTTCCATTTCTTTTTAAAAAACCTGTGAAATCATCTTGTCCTGGGCTTTTTATTTAGGAGAGTTGCTTGATGGCTGTTTCATTCTCTTTGCTTGTGATTGGTTTTTTGAGGTCTTCTATTTCTTCTAATGTCAGTGTAGGTTGTTGGTATTTTCCTAGGAATTTTTCCATTTCATCTACATTGTCTAGTTATTTTGACATAGTGTTCTTCATAGTATGCCTTATGGTTTCTTTTTTTATTTTTATTTTTTTGAGGTCAGTAGTAATTTTCCCCTTTACTTTTTTAAAATTATTTTTATCTTCTCTCTCTATTTCTTTGTCAGTCTAGCTAAGGGTTTGCCAATTTTTCTTAATCTTCTCAAAGAACCAAATTTGAGTTATGTTAATTATCTCTATTGTTTTTTTGTTCTCAATTTCATTTATTTCTGCTCTGATCTTGGTTATTTCATTCTTTCTATGTCCTTTGGAAATAGTTTGCTGTTTTTCTTCTATTTCCTCCAGCTTTGTAGTTAGGTCATTGGTTTAAGCTCTTAATTCTTTTTTAATGTAAGTATTGAGGACTGTAATTTTCCCTAACAGCACTGCCTTCACTTCATTGCATAGGTTCTGATATGTTGTTTATTTATTTTCATTCATCCCAAGATATTTATTCATTTCTCTCAAAATTTCTTCTTTGACCCACTGATCGATTAAGAGTGTATTGATTAATCTCCACATAATTGTGAATTTTCCTTTTTTCTGCCTCTTGTTAGTTTCCATCTTTATTCCATTATGATCAGAGAAAGTGCTTTGTATAATTCAATATTGTTGAATATATTGAGATCTGCTTTATGACCCAAAATATGGTCTATCCTTGATAAAGCTCTATGAGCACTTGAGAAAAATGTATATCCTGCTGTTTGTGGGTGGAATGTTCTGTTTATGTCTATTAGGTTAAACCATTTATCACATTATTCAAGCTCTCTGTTTCTGTATTTATCCATTGCCCAGATGTTCTATCCAAAGCTGACAGTACTGTATTGAAGTCTCCAACTATTATTGTAGAGACATCTATTTTTCCTTCTGTTTTGCCAGTATTTGCCTCATGTAATTTGGGGCATCCTGATTAGGTGCATATACATTTATAATTGTTACTTCTTCCTGGTGAATTGTTCCTTTTATTAATGTATAATGTCTTTCCTTGTCTTTAATAACAGTTTTTCTTTTAAGGTCTATTTCAACTGATATAAGTATAGCTGCTCCAGCTTTTTTATGGTTACTGCATGCATGGTAAAAATTTTTTTCAGCCTTACAATTTCAATCTATTTGTATCCTTGGGTCTAAGGTGAGTCTGTTGTAGGCAGCATATAGATGGGTCATATTTTCTTATCCATTCTGCCAGTCTGTGTCTTTAGATTCGGGAGTTTCATAAACTAACATTCAAAGTTATTACTGTAAAGACAGTTCTTATTTCACCCATTTTGAACTTTAGATTTTAGCTATCATATTTTACACTTTTAGTTATTTTTACTGATATAATCTTCATTTCTAGACTCTCTTCCAAGCCTCTCTCTCCTGTCTGTTCTTTTCAGGCTGTACCACTCTCTTCAGTATTTCCTCCAAAGCTGGTCTTTCTGATACAAACCTGCTCAGTTTCTTTTTCTCTGTGAATATTCTAAACTCATCCTCATATTTGTAAGACAATCTTGCCAATATAAGATTCTTTGCCGGCAGTTTTTCTCTTGCAGTGCCTTAAATATATTATATTATTGCCTTCTTGCTTCCACTGTTTCTGATGAGAAATCAACGCTCAATCTTATTGGGAATCCCTTTTATGTTATGCATCAGTTTCTTTTGCTGCCTTTGAATTCTCTCTTTGTCTTTTTCATTTGACATTCTGATTACATGAGTCTCAGAGTTGGTCTATTTGGATTTATTCAGATGGGAGTATATTTGTTTTTCTTGGACATGGATATTTATGTTCTTCAATAGGATTGGGAAATTTTCAGCCATTATTTCTTCAAATATTCCTTCTGCCCTTTTTCACAGGTATGTTTGCATGTCTTTTGTCATTTATTTCCCTGAGATCCTCTTCAATTTTTTTTCATTTTTTTCTTCTTCTGTTCTTTTGTGTTTACTTTCAGAGGCCATGTCTTCAAACTCACCGATTCTTCCTTCTGCCTCAATTCCTCTGTTATATGTCTCCAGTGTATTTTTTTATTTCATTTTTTGCACCTTCCATTCCCATAATATCTGTTATTTTTCTATGTATGCTTTCAAATTCTTCTTTGTGTTCACCTAGTGTCTTCTTATTATCATTAATCTCTTTAGCCATCACAGTGAATTTATTAAGATTTGTTTAAACATCTATGATTAGTTGTCTAAACCTCTTCATATCATCTGGAGGCTTTTCTTTTCCCTTTGACTATGTCATATCTTCCTGTTACTTCATATGTATTGTAATATTTTGTTGGTGTCTTTGCATCTGGCTTATTGATTTATTTATTCTGGGCACAGTTTTTCTCTTTAGTTTAGATGTTACTTGTGCTTTCTCCTGTGCTGTTCTGAGGATAAAGCTGGTATTGTAAGCTGTAAAGGCTGACGCTGTCCACATTGCCCCAGGACAGATGAAGCTTCTCCCACCTTTCTCCTCTGCCAAGGGTAGGGACAGAACCACAGCTGGGTGTAATAATCCAAGTTGTACAGGACACCAGCTACAGCTGCCTGGAGAAACTGATGAAGCTTCATACCCCTTTCTCCCCTGACTTGGGTGGGGATGAAGCTGCAAGTATTGGCAATAATGTAAGCCTTGCCAACCCAAAATGACCACAATTGCCCAGTTAGACTGATGTAGCAGCAGCCAATTCCTCCCTTTCCATGGGAGGGGATGGACCCTCTGGAGTGCCCAACAATCTAATATGTGTGGGCCAAATATATCTGCATTTGCCATTATAGGTAGAGGGAGTACTGTCCCTTCTAACATTTAGGGGGTGAGGATGGAACCACAGGCACGCAAGAGTTCAGTCTGTGTAGGCCCAAAGTGCCTGCCATTGCCCGGAGAGCCTGAAGGAACACCAGCCCTCTCCTATTGTATTGGGTGGTGGGGGTGGATCTACAAGTACAAAGTAGTCTAGTATGTGCAGGCTGAAAGTGCCTGCCAATGCCCAGAAGGGTTGAGGAAACACAGCTCCCCTCCTATCTGATTTGGGGCAGGAATGGAGCTACAGGTGCTGACTATTCAGTTTGTGTGGGTCAAAACCACATGCAGTTACCCAGAGGGCTGAAGAAATATCAGTCCCTTCCTATCCTATGAGGGTCAAGTGTTGGATATGGAATCAAAGGTGCTCAACAAACTAGCTTGTGTGGACCAAAAGCACCTGTAGTTGCCCAGGGAGGCCAAGGAAACACAGCTCCTATCCTATGCTATTGATTTGTAGGAATGGAGCTCCAGGTATCTGACTATTTAGTCTGTGCCAGCTGAAAGCACCTGCAGTTACCTGGAAAGGCAAGTGCTGGTCGTACTAGCTTCCTCCCTGCCAGAGGTGGGCTATAGCCTAGGCTATGGCTGCAGTTCAATTTGGGTAGAAAGAAGCTGGTTCTTACCATCACTGTGATTTTCAATCAGCCCTGTTTCTCCTCATGCCAAAGGAGAGTTAAAACAGCAGCTACTGGTCTCTTTCTGACATGGACATTCTCAAACTTTAGTTGTTCTTAAGATTATACTATAGCCAGCTGAAGTCAGTGGCCAAACATCTCTTCCTCCCCCATTTTTGGGAAAGTAAGTTTCAAACTCCAGCCATGGAATAGCTCCTGAGGTGGCTTCTGAAACCAGTGGAGGATGAACACTGGCCTCCATGGTGTGGAGTGCTCTACTCATGCAACTTCACAGCAGATGGGCAATCTCCTCCTTCCATCTTTTCAAAGATCTTGCAGGATGCTCTTCTGGTCTCCTGGATGCCTCCAAACAGGTTTTTTAGATAGTTTTGGGTGATTACTAATTGCCATGTTAGGTGAGGTAACTCTTGGGGCTCCCTACTCAGCTGTCTTCTTGCCCCTACCTCCTCCAATGTATTTTTAATTTCATTTATTTTCTCTCATTCCCATAAGATCTGTTATTATTCTATATGTACTTGAAAATCCTTTGTTGTGCTCACCCAGTTTCTTCTTAATAAACTTAATCTCTAGGCATCTCTTTGAATTTGTTAAGGAGATTTGTTTGAGCATCTATAATGAACGGTCTCACTCTTTTATGTCACCTGGAGTCTTGTCTTGTTCCTTTGGGCCATACTTCCTATTTCTTGGTATGGATTATAATTTTTTTTTGGTGCATTGCCATCTGTCTTAATAGATGTATTTATTCTGGGTCTAGGTTCTCTCTTTAGTTTAGGGCTTTCTTGACCTTTCTCCTTTGTTGGTTGTGTAATAGGAGCTGAGGGTGTCATTGGTACTGTAAGCAGCAGAAGCTGAAGCTGTCTGTGCTACCACAGGAACTGAAAAATCTTCTTTCAACTTTCTCCACTGACAGGGTTAGGGTCAGAGTCATAGTCATGTGCAGACATTCAAGCTGTACAGGCCAATACTATTTCTAGTTGCCTGGAGAGACTGATGAAGCTTCATACTCCATTCATTCCATTCATGCCGGGGTGGAGATGGAGCAGCAGGTGTGGGCAGCAAACTAAGCCATGTGTGTCAGAACTGATCACACTTGCCCAAGGAGACTGAGGTAGCACTGATCCCTCCTCCCCTGCCAGAAGTGGGGGTGGACCTTCCAGAGTGTCCAACAATCTAATCATTATGGATCAAAGTGCCTGCAGTTGCCTGGAGATACTGAGGGAATACTGTCCCATCTTACCTTTAAGAGGTGGAGATGGACTTACAGGCACCCAATAAACCAGTCAGTGTGGGCCCAAATCACCTACAGTTGCCCAGAGGGGCTGAGGAAACACAGCTCTCTTCTTATTCTTTTGGGGAGTGGGTGAGGAGCCATAGGCACCGAACAGTCCAACCTTGCAGTCCAATAGCATCTACAGTTGCCCAGGAGAGGCTGAGGAAACACCAGTTTTCTCTTATTCTATTAGGGGTGGTATAGACCCACAGGTGCCCAACAGCAGTTGTGCATGCAGGCTGAATGTGCCTGCCATAACCAAGAGAAGATGAGGAAGCACCAGCACCTCCTATCCTATTGGGGTGTAGGGTGGAGCCACAGGCACCCAACAGTCCATTCTGTGCAAGCCAAAATCACCTGCAGTTGCCTAGAGAAGCTGAGGAAACACCAGCCCTTTCCTATCCTATTGAGAGGGTGAAGATAGTGCTAAAGTTGTCTGAGTATGAAGTCTGCGTGGACTGTAAGTGCCTGCAGTTGCCGAGATGCTGAAGAAACACCAGCCACCTCCCATCCTATGGGTGGGGCAGAGATGGAATTGAATGTGCTCAACAAACTAGTCCCTGTGGGCTGAAAGCACCTGCAGTTGTCCAGAGAGCCTGAGGAAACACATCTACCCTCCTATCATATTGCTGGGCAGGGATGGAACACCTGGTTTCAGAGCATCCAGTCTATGAGGGCTGAAAGCACCTGCAGTTGCACAGAGAGGCCAAGGAAACAGCACCCCTTTCTTACTGAGGATGGAGTCCCAGCTGTCCCACTATGCTGTCAGTGCCAGCCAAAATTACTTGCAGTTAACTTGAGAGGCTGGCATAGGTCCCCCCAGCTTCTTCCCTGCTAAGGCTGCAATCTGATCTGGGTGGAAAGAAGCCAGTCCTTAACATCAATGTAATTTTCAATCAGCTCTGCTTCTCCTTATGCCAGGGCTGGAGTTAAAATGGCAGCTACTGGCCTCTTTCTGACTTGGAAAGATTCAAATTTTAGCTCTTCTTAGGATTATATGTTAACCAGCTGAATTTACTCATCAGTAGCTGAAGTCAGTGCCCAATAGTTCTTCCTCCCCCATTTTTGGGAAATGGAGCTTCCAACTCCAGCCATGGAATAGCTCCCCAGGCAGCTTCTGCTGCCAGTGGAGGGTGGGCATGAGCATCAGTGGTGTGGAGTGCTCTACTCATGAATCTTCACTGCAAGTGGGCAGTCCTCTCCTTCATTTCTTTCAAGGATGTTGCAGGATGCTCTTCTGGTTTCCTGGTCACCCTTGAACAGCTGCTTTATATAGAGCTGGGTGATTACTAACTGCCCTGTAGGATGAACCGAGTCTTGGAAAGCTTTACTGTGCCGACATTTTGCCCCCCCCAAATTTATTTTTTATGAATGTATTTTATGGTACCCTGGCTGTGGTATACATGCACCAGCACTAGAAACAATATCAAATCTGAACAGAATTTTCTGACTTATGTACCCTGTGCTCACATCCCTTGTAACCACTTAGTTTATAGCATGAAAAAAAAGGATGTGCAAAATGCTCTGAAGTAAGAAGCAAAATTCCATTGTTTAGTTTGTAACTGGATTAGGAAAAAGTATATTCTAGAGAGTTTAGCATTTGGGGCAGAACGTGCCATTTATGGGACAACAATTAAAGCTGTGCAGTTTAATTACAGTCAATAAAATTTTATTAATAATTTTATGGTTACACTTAAAACTTCAAAATAATATGGAACATTAACCCTATATCACATGATAGAATGTCCACTGTAATACAACCATGATATATTTTGAAGTGTTTGTACATAAATA
>JAQZBX010107588.1:0-10635 GCA_029593785.1 Cabassous unicinctus
GAGATTATACACAGTTTCTAAGTGTTATACATTATTTTGTGGATTGGTCACCAAATAACAAAATGGTTTGAGAATGGTCCTAGTTAAGATAGTTTTAATAACAAACAACTCATGTGGGAAAAAATGGGAAATCCCATTTTAAAGAGAAGGATAATTCAGTCAGACTTTTTCCTTTAAACAAAACTAGATATCCTATCCAATGTGCTGAGAACTTGCACCTACAAGTCCTGCTGGCCACAGGCTGCCAAAGTCTATGAGCTCAGGAATGTAAGTGGATTACTATTACTGAGGTAAAGCTTAGCCTATTTATAACTGAAGGAGAAAAGCAAATACTCAAGATGCACTTTTGTGGAAATATCAGGACTAAACTCTGCTGTGGTAATGTCGGGGCAAAGACACCAGCAAAGTAAGAACTGAGAAGAGAGCAACTCTCTTCCAGTAATGGAAAGCTCAGGAGGATCTATTCCAATATTTTGTAGGCTTTGCAAGGTCCCTTCACTGGCATCAGCCAAATTCAGAGCAGCAGGAACTTCAAGTCAAGTCAAAATGATGGACTTGGTCAGTGCTCAGATTCTCAATTCCATTGAACCTGAGTAGAATTGTTACTGACTTAAGGTTCCTGTTTTTAGCATTTGACATTCTGATTAATAAGTATCTCAGAGCAGGTCTATTTGGATTTATTCAGTTGGGAGTACATTGTGGTTCTTGGACATGGATATCTATGTCCTTCAATAGGGTTGGCAAATTTTCTACCATTAGTTCTTCAAATATTCCTTCTGCCCCTTTTCCCGTCTCTTCTCCTTCTGGGACACCCATGACATGTATGTTTGCATGTTTTTTGTCATCATTTAGTTCCCCAAGACCCTGTTCAATTTATCCCTTTCTTTACCTTATCTGTTCTTTTGTATGTTCATTTATGGAGGCCATGTCTTCAAGCTCACTGAACTTTTCTTCTGCCTCCTCAAATCTGCAGTTATATGCCTCCAGTGTATTTGTAATTTCATTTATTGTGCCTTTAATTCCCATAAGATCTTCTATTTTTCTATTTATGCTTTCAAATTCTTCTTTGTGATGAAGTAGTGTCTTCTTAATATCCTTAATCTCTTTAGCCATCTCGTCGAATTTATTAAGGAGATTTGTATGGACATCTATGATTAATTGTCTCAACTCCTTTATATCATCTGAAGGCTTACCCTGTTCATTTGACTCTGCCATAGCTTCCTGTTTCTTGGTACGGATTGTAATTTTTTGTTGGTGTCTTGGCCTCTGGCTTACTAGATGTATTTATTCTGGATGCAGTTTCTCTATTTCATTTAGGGTTTTCTTGCCCTTTCTCCTTTGCTGCTTGTGTAGCAGGAACAGAGGATGTAGTTGGTACATCCTCAGGCAGTACAGCTGTGGAGGCTGATGCTGCCTGTATTGCCCAGGAAATCAATGAAGTAAATCAATGAAGCTTCTCCACCTTTCTCCTCTGCCAGGTGTAGGTAAGGAGCTGCAGCCTCGTGTAGTAATCCAAGCTGTGCAGGCCAAGAAAATCGGTAGTTGCCTAGAGAGACTGATGAAAGTTCACACCCCTTCCTCCCCTGCCTGGGGCAGGAATGGAGCTGCAGGTGTAGGCAGCAAACTAAGCTATGTGGGTCAAAACTGACTGCAGTTGCCCAGGTAGACTGATGTAGCACCAGCCCCCTCCTCTCCTGCCAGGTGGGAGATGGACCCCCAGATTGCCCAACAATCTAATCCATGTGGGCTGAAATCACCTGCAGTTGCTGGAAAGGCTGAGGGAATATTGTCCCTTCTGCCTTTAAGGGCTAGAGATAGAATCACAGGTGCCCAACAGGCCAGTCCATGTGGGTCAAAAGCATTTGCAGTTGCCCACAGAGGCTGAGAACCACAGAGTTGCCCACAGAGGCTGAGAACCTCCTATTCTATTGGGGGGTGGGGGTGGAGCCACAGGCACACAACAGTTCAGTCCATGCAGACTGATAGTGCCTGCCAATGCCTGGAGAGTCTGAGGAAACATAGCTCCCCTCCTATCCTATTTGGTTGTGGGAATGGAGCCCCAAATGTCTGACTATTCATTCTGTGTGGGCCAAAAGCACCTGCAGTTACCCAGAGAGGCTTGGGAAATACTGACCCCCTCTTGTCCTGTCGGGGGTGGGGATGTAGACACAGGTGGCAAACAGTTGAGTTCATGCAGGTCAAAAGTGCGTGTAGTTGCTCAGAGTGGCTGAGGAAACACCAGCTTCCTCCAATCCTCTGTGGGGGTGGGGGTGGAGCCCCAGGAACTCAACAAATTAGCCCATATGAGCCTAAAGACCTGAAGTTCCTCAGAGAGGCTGGATGGAGCTACAGGTGTCTGAGTATCCAATCTGTGCAGGCTGAAAGCTCCTGCAGTTGCCCAGAGAGGCTGAAGAAACACCAGGCCCTTCCTATCCTATCAGGGAGGGGCAGGGATGGAATCAAAGGAGCTCAGCCAACCAGTCCTTGCAGGCCAAAGCATCTGCAGTTGCCCAGAGAAGCCAAGGAAACACAGCTCCCCTCCTATCCTATTGGGAGGCATGGAAGGAGCCCCAGTTATCCAGCTATCCAGTCTGTGCTGGCTGAAAGTCCCTGCAATTGCCCAGAGAGGCTGGTGCAGTTCCCCTCAGCTTCTTCCCTGCGAGAGGTGAGGCTGGAGCCTAGGCTAGAACTGCAATCTGATCTAAGTCCAAAGAAGCCATTCCCTACCCTCTCTATGATTTTCAATCAGCTCTGCTTCCCCTCATGCTGTGGGCAGAGTTAAAATTGTGGCTACTGGCCTCTTTCCAACTTGGACATTTTCAAACTTTAGCTCTTCTTAGGATTATACTTTAGCCCGCCGAATTTACTAATCAGTAGCTGAAGTCGGTCCCTGAATGACTCTTCCTTCCCTTATTTTGGGAAATTGAGTTTCCAGTTCCAGCTATGGAATAGCTCCCAAGACAGCTTATGCCGCTGGTGGAGGATGGGCACTGGCCTCAGCAGCATGGAGTGCTCTACTCATGAATATTCACTGCAGGTGGGTAGTCTCCTCCTTCCATTCTTTGCAGGATGTTGCAGGATGCACTTCTGGTCTCCTGGGCCCTCCAGACAGTCACTTCAGATAGTTCGGGGTGATGACTAACTGCCCTGTAGGATAAGCTGACTCTTGGAGCTCCTTACTCTGCTGCCATCTTGCCCCTCCTTCAAACAAATATCTTTTAGAGTAAAAAAGTAAAAAACCTGCCTTTATTCTTGTTGAAAGAAAAGTGGGGTTAAGAGAGTTTTTTGAGATAAGAAAGTGGCAGGAATTGACAGAACCTTAGGGAATATGGAAACAGATTTCCATTCTGCTGAGGGACCAGCTAAACTGATAGGGAACTCTGGATGTAAAGTGATCTTAAGCAAGACCAAGATGTAAAATATATTCATCTATCTCAAAGGAATAGTGATATGTCAAGTAAAACATGAACATATAGACTATTGTGCAATAGCTACTATAATTTCAATTCAACTAGAGAGCTATTGACTAAGGTAAGACAACTCTAACTAATTAGATATTGGAGATCCATGATTTTGAATCTTTTCTTTGGCTGTTTTTTTTCTCAAGAATAATCTCCTTTGATGCTTCCAGTGTTTACCCTAGCTCAGCAAATAGCAAAGCAAACATACAGGAATAGAACAATATAGACAATAAATGTATATAATAATAATTATTACATTTTTTTTGAAAAAGGCATTTTAGAGACATGTTTAATGTTTTATTTTTCTGCCTTTTTTCCCTAATTAAATTCATTCCTATAAATATTATCTTATGATGAAATTATTTTTCAAAGAGCTGAATTCAGCTATGAAATAAGATCAGGAAAATAATTTACCTAAAAAGCAGAAAATTCACCAAAAGCCTGCTTTTATTCTGTCCTCATCATTTTGCATGTATAAACCTAGCCTTCGCTCATCTTCATCTTTTGTTATATTTGTATCTCATGATCAGATCGGTCACAGTATAATTAATTTGAGAATTTCAGCATATTAATAAACCATGCATTAAATAATATGTTATTATTTTTAAGACAACTTTCAGGTTTCTAAATTGCACATAAAAGTGACTTGAAATCTTTGATTAGTCATTCTGAAGTCTAAAGACTTAGGCATATTTAAACAGTTGCCCTTGTACATTTATATAAAGGATTCAAAGAGCAAAACATGAACCTTCTAGGGAATATTAACCTTTCTAAGCAACTGGAACATTGTGATATGTATATGAAGTATTGATGAGAATAAAGATTATATCTTTTTCATCCTTGTATCTCTCATGTTGTCTAGAAGTGAGCCCTGGGTAAATTAATAGAGTTGATGTTCTAGTTTCAGGTATATAGTTTTCTTCTGGGGAGCTATCTTTTTTGAAGAAATGCATTCATTCAATCAACAATTATTGCTGGGCACCCACTATGTAGAACTCATAGGTTTAACATGGTGAACAAGACAGATATTGTTCCTGTGTAGAATGAGTTTCCATTTTAGTGGAGGTGACAAGTGTTTAATAACACCAAAGTAATTTATCTGTAGATAAGTTCTGTGAATAAAGTAGTATAAAGTACTATCAGAACATTCACCTGTAGGTCCTGAATTAGTTGGGATATAAAAAGAAGGCTGAGGAAGCAAATGAGATTATTTGAGCCTGAACTGATAGGCCTACAATGGCTTACATGGTTTAAAAGGGCAGTGACAACCTGAACTAAGAGGATATCAGTGCAGAGGGAAATAGGTTGATAGATTTCAAGGCATTTAAGAAATAAAATTAATTGAGCTTGGTGACTGGAAATGAAAGAAGTAGAGATGGGGAGATGTCAAGAACAGCTAAGTTAAGTTGAGGTGCCATCATGACCACTTTCAATGGTGCTTCTCATTTAAAAATAGAGACTTAAGTGAATGGTTTCAAGGCATTTATGTTAAAGCTCCATGTCATACCTTGGCAGCATTGATTCTGATGTGTTGCCATCATTGCCTTTGGGCTGGGAAACTGCAATAATAGAAACTAATGGCTGTAGCATCTCACTATTAATAAAAACCATTTGTTTCTGCAGGTGAAAATCTCGGCACTAAGTTTTCTTCATGGTCTAACAGCACTTTGCGTTTCTATCACTGGGCTTTCACATTTTCATGCTGTGTTCTCAGGAATACCTTCTATTAAGCTAACTTATTGTTTTAGTGCAATTGTTGAACTCTGGCCAAGAAATAGCTTCTCTTTCCTTCCTCTTACACAGTAGCCCAAATGACTAGAGTAGTATCTCTTCTGAAACTTGTAAGCACCTGCTGTCAGTGAGGCAGCCTGGCACTGTAAGTTTTCAAACAATATTGAGATAAATAGCTAGTATGTAAAATATTCATATTATGCTATCTAGAAATAAAAACATATATAGTGAATATTACTGATGAAAAGACAAATGATTGCATTCCTTGCATATTTAGTGTCACCTTTCTGACATCCTTTATAATGACAAGAAATTTGCACCAAAGTAATTGAAATTAGATTGGATTATTTGGGTATACTTGAGAAATTGTTTCTCTATGACACTATCCTCTTATAATTGATCACATGAACTAACAAGAATCCATGTTTTCTATAATGTTTAGTATAAGTTTATTTCTTCTTATACTTATAATAAACTGAGGCTCAAACAATGCTCAAGTTATTAAATATTGATAGACCAAAGATTCTGTCCTCAGGAGGACCCTAGGATATTAGCTAAAGAATAGTCTGATAAATTTATACGTTAATAATCCATAGCTCTGTTCTGGAGAAGACTTTATAATACCATGAGGAAACATTTTTATCAAATAATGAAAACACTTAACTTTGGAAATTTGTGTGATTTATTTGATAGATTTGAATAATTTTGTTCAATCCAGAAATATATATATATATATATAAAATCTCAAGAGTTAACATATTTTTCCCTCAATTGGATGTCTTATTCTTTTGCTCTTTTCCCCCTTGCTAAAACTTTGATAACAGGTATAAATGCATTCTGAGTGATTTACAAATATTTATCAACAATAAAGAATTTTTATTGGTTCCTAAGATCCTTTATTCTTTTCAAAAGACTTCCCACTGTTCACTCTTGCATTGTAAGCTGGCAAGGAACTGCTTTCTCTTTCCTGCTGGGAGCATCTAACACATTATGACTTTAATTCATATTTTAATATATAATGAATTTTATCTATGTTTATGCTAGAGCTTGCTCCTTAGGAGAAACATTTCCTAAAAAAAGTGTGTTCTTAATCATAAATTCTACTTTGTTTTACCTTAATGAATGAGGCAAGAGGCCTCAAGAGCTTTGGTCTTGGTTCGTTGTTCTTACTTGTCACCTTTCTTTCCAGTGTTTGTTTTAGTAATTAAATATCCTTTGCTTACCATTTAAAATTTAATATTATAAGAAATTACTTATTGTAAACTGTAAAATAGAAGAATCCACTTATATTATGCAAGATTTCAATATGTGTGATCAACAAAAATAGAGATTGTTGGCTGATGATGAGGGAGAGCACTGGAGCTTGCCATTTCAGTCATATCCACCAGCACCTCCCTGATCTCCATTCTTTGGCCCAGAAGTACCTCAGAGGAATGACTCCCTAGGGTTCCTCTGAGCACAGTTTGAAAACCAGATAACAGAGACAAGGGAATCAATTCAAGGTAGAGTTTCAAGTTGTTGACCAACTTCGCCACTGATTCACTATGATACTTTTAGCATCTTTTGACTTCTGTTGGTGTCAGGATTTGAACTGGATTTTCTTCCAGTTTATGTAGTATATATGGTTTGTAAAATCTTCAGTTTAAAAATGTTTATGCCTTATATTGCACATAATTTAATAGAGTTAGGTATAACTAATCACTGGATTTCATTTAAAATTTGTGTTTTGAAGAACCTAGAAAATAGAGTCATTTTAACCCAATACAAGCCAACTGAAAGTTTATCAAACTAAAACAAAATAATAATAGTTAAAATAATAATTTTTATTTTATTTTAATTATCTTAATAAAAACACTATTATTATTAAAACTAAATGCAAGGACTTAACATGTGTTGTTCCATTTAATACTCAACACAAGCCTGAAGAAAGGCACAATTTTTATTTCCATTACACAAATGAGGAAATTGAAGCTCAGAGAGTTTAAGTGATTTATCCAAAATTAGTTATAGACAGGGCCTGGATTTGAACCCAGGCTTATTTGTCTCTATAATTGTTATTCTTAGTCAATGTACTTTGCTGTCAAAAATGGTAAAGAATGGTGACTTTTCCTAAGAAGAAATATAAAGAAAAATTTTTTCATTAAATTTCACATGAGAAGATTAAAGAATCTGTTAGGAACTATAGGCTATAAAACATAAAATTTAAATGGAATTAAATATTTTGTTGCTTCTAAAAAAAATGTAAGATTTTATAGGAGGCATTTTTACTCAAGAAATTTGAATTTTAGTCCTAATTCCATTTCTATCACCTTAGATAAATCACTTAACCTTGCTGGATCACAGTTTCCTCATTTATAAAATAAATATGTATTTCTGGTTAGATCCAAAGATCTTTATACCTCTAAAATTCTAAGATCTCTACAAATGTTTATTGGCTGATTTATTATAAAAGCAAGAAGAAATCTATGTAATGTTATTGCTTGTTATCTAATTAAACATTTATATATTTAATAATTTTTATAAGTTAGCCTTAAAAAGAATAGCCTGACTTTGCAGTTACTGAAATAAAAAATAATTAAAAGTGAATCTGGGGGGACCCAAGATGGTGGAGTAGGGAACAGCAGGCTGCACTCTTCCTTTAGGAACTGTGGGAAGGTCGGTAGGCTTGCAGGGCATAAAGGAAGCTGTGTTGTCAGAGGGGTGATAAGAGAGGGAGACTGGAGAAGGATGGGTCCCTGCTGGGCACCAGGGTAAAGGGGAGTCGCCCAGCCTGCCCCGGAGAAGAAGGGAGCATAGGAGCGGTACAGGTGGAGAGGAAAACCGCCCAGCCCGCCTTGGCGGGGGAGGCACGCAGCTGGCCCTGGGGGAGACGGGAGCTGCTGAGAAGCAATCCCACAGGCAGGGCTGTGCCCAGCCTGCTTAGGGTAGGCGAGAGCCGGGCAAGCCAGGGGAGAGCTGAGAGAAGTTAGCCTGAGGTTTTTTCATTTCATTTCATTCATTCGTTTATTCATTCTTTATCCAGGTACTGGTGGAGAGGCTGACTGTGGGATGATTGTCAGGCACAAGCAGCTGGAGAGTAGTAGACTAGTAAGTCACTGGTAGCCAAAGAGAGAAGCCTGTTTTGTTGTTTGTTTTTGTTTGTTCATTAATTGGCGGGGTAATCGACTGGCCAAAACAGGCAGCCTGAGAGGTGGAGCCTAGCCTGTCCTGGTGGTCTGAGAGGGAGACCCAGATTTTTGTTTCCTTTTGTTTTGTTTGTTTTGCTTCTTTGTTTCTTCTTCTCCTCTTCCCTATTTTCATTTCTTTCTTCTCTTCTCATTTATCTTGTCTTTTATTTTTCCATTTTTTTCTCTTTTGCTCCTCTTTTATCTGTTGCATATCATTATTTTACCCTCTTTTTTCTTTTTCTTTTTTTCTTCCTTTTTATTTTTTTCTTCTTTTTCTTTCTTTCTGTTTTTTTTTTGTCACTTTTTTCTTCCCTCCTGCCTTTCCCTGTTTTGTATTTCTTTTTTCTCTTTTCACTTATCTATTTTATTTTTATTTTATTTTATTTTATATTTTTCCTCTTTCTTTTGTTCACCTTTTAAAATTTTTATTCCTGTTTACTAATTTTCCAACTTATTATTTAATTTTTCTGCCTCTTTTTTGTTCTTTTTTTCTTCCTTCTTTTTAATTTTTTCCTTTCTTTTTCTTTCTTTCCTTATTTCTTTCTTTTTTGTGGATCTAATGTTTTTTCCATTGAATACGGGCAGCTACAAGGATATAGAATAAGTGGAACCAAGTGATAAAGAGGACTTATAATAAAAAAAAAAACAAAAAAACTCTAGACTAGAAAGAGAAACTAACCAACTGAATAAGCTCATGAAGATAAACAGATGCCTAGACAGCAGCAAAAACTTGCAAACCACACTAAGAAACAGGAAGTCATGGACCAGTCTAATGAACAAACTAAAAAACAGGAGGAGACGTGCAACATGCAACAACTAATAAAGGATGTCCAAACAAATAACTTTAATCAACTCAACGAAATGAAAGAAGAGATAAAGGATATCAAGAAGACACTGGGGGAACATACAGAAGAAATTGTAAACATACATAAAAAGATTACAGATCTTACAGTGATGAAAGACACAAAGCAAGAAATTAAATATACCCCAGAAGACTTTTCCCATATGGGCACTGGTTCATAACTCTTTACTCCCTTTCTTTCTCCTGTAAACCTGTCTTCCAGACTTGAGCTCTGTTAGTCTGCTCAATTTGCTTAATTCAGATCAGTAAAGTCATATAATATTTGTCCTTCAATGCCTAGCTTACTTCACACAACTTAAGGTCTTCGAGATTCATCCATGTTATCTTGTGTGTTAATAATGCATTCCTACTTACAGCTGAGTAACATTCCATTGTTTGTACATAACACAATTTGCTTATTCATTCTTTTGTTGATGGACATTTGGGTTGCTTCCAACTTTTGGCAAGAGTGAATAATGCTGCTATGAATAATGGTCTGCAAGTATCTGTCCAGGTCCCTGGTTTCAATTCTGGGTATATGCCCAGCAGCGGGATTGCTGGATCATATGGCAGTTCTATAGTTAGCTTCCTGAAGAACTGCCAAGCTGTCCTCCACAATGGCTATACCATTCTACATTCCCACCAGCAGTGGATAAGGGTTCCCTTCCCTCCACATCCTCTCCAACACTTGTAGTCCTCTGGTTTTTTAATAGTCACCAGTCTAATAAGTATAAGATGAGATCTCATTGTAGTTTTGATTTGTATTTCCCTAATAGCTAGTGATGTTGAGCATTTTTTCATGTATTTTTTAGCCATTAGTTTTTCTTCTTTGAAGAAGTGTCTATTTAAATCACTTGCCCATTTTTTTAATGGATTGCTTGTCTTTTTATTTTTGAGATGTAAAATTTCTTTATATATGCTGGATATTAGGCCCCTATTGGACAGATGGTTACCAAATATTTTCTCCCATTGAGTAGGCTGCCTTTTAACTTTCTTGGCAACTCCTTTGAAGTGCAAACGTTTTTAATTTTGAAGAGATCTCATTTATCTATTTTTCCTTTCATTGCTTGTACTGTGGGTGTCAAGTTTATTAAATCATTTCCTACTACAAGATCTTGTAGATGCTTCTCTACATTATCATCCAGGAGCTTTATGGTCTTGGATCTTATATTTTGATCTTTGATGCATCTTGAGTAAATTTTTGTATAAGGTGTGAGCTGGTGTTCCTCTCTCATTCTTTTCGCTATGGATATCAAGTCTCCAAGCACCATTTGTTGAAGAGGCCATTGTCTCCCAGTTGAGTGGGCTTGATGGCCTTGTTGAATATCAGTTGACGATACATGCAAGGATCTTATTCTTCAAAAAGTGAAACTTAGTGCTTACCATAGGTCCCAATGGGAGGGGGGAGGGAAGAATAGAATAGATGGAACACAGG
>JAQZBX010107589.1:0-10625 GCA_029593785.1 Cabassous unicinctus
GTTTTTTTTTTTTTTTCTTGCTAACAAGTGCATTTTCTGTTACACTTTTCAAGACATTCCAAAGCATTTTACCACAAACCAATAATTTCCTGGCTGGCTTGCCAAATATGTTACCGGATTTAGTCTAGGTTCTTGACTTATGCTGCAGAAATGAATTTCAGAGCATGTCTGATTAGTTAGGCCAGTAATTTATTAAGGTAGGGAGGGAAGAGAAATGGGAGAAAATAACAGATCATGGGTCCCCGGTAGAGGGTAAGGGGCTGAAGAGTGATAAAGAGGGCTGATTTATAGACTACAATTTCCCATGACAGATTATAAATGCCCAGGTTTTACTTACATGTTGATCTGCACAGGGGGGACATGGCGAGAGCAGGGCATAGAAGCCAGGAGGGTGGGAGACCAGGGGAGATTTGACTTTTGTGCCTGCTTTTAAGCCATTAATTATTCCACCCTTTCCTAATGGCATGGGAGGAGTCCCATGTGTTTGCTGTTTTGATTGATTATCCCACCCATCAGGCCCAATTAAAATGTCCCTGGAGACTATCCCGGAGCTTCTCCTGGCTTCCAGGAGAAATCTCCCAAAGGTCTTCCAGCAGCCATCTTTGGGGTATGAAGTCCACATGGTTCCAGATCCATCCATTGATTCCCTATCTTACTAGCCTGCTTCAGTGGGGCACTGCCCGCCTTCCCCCACCCCCTTCTTTGCAGCACTGGTGGTGGCTACAACACCAGCAGCAGCAGCAGCTGATGTGGCCAGGCCAAGGCAGCGAGGGGTAGGGCCCCGGCGCGCCACCATGGGCCTGGTCCGGCTGCAGGCAGGATGATGTCCAAGCCCTGTGCGGTGGAGGCGGAGGCAGTGGTGGCAGCGAAGGCGCCGGGCAAGAGATGGTGGAGCCCAGGGGCCTGAGGAGGCCCGGCACCAATGGGGAGAACGTATTTACAGGGCAATCAAAGATCTATTTCTACATGAACCTGAACAAATGCTCTGGAATGCATTTCCCCCTTCAGGAAGAGAACTCAGTCACACATCACAAAGTTAAATGCCAGGGGAAACCAATAGCCGCAATCTATAGGAGGCGAGAATAGAAAAAGAACACTGGGAACGCAACACTGAGCACCATGAAGTCCAAGGAGCAGAAGATCAAAAACGGCAGGAAAGGTCCCCTGGCACCTTTTCCAAACCAAAAATCTGAAGCAGCAGAACTTCCTCAAAAGCCCACCTCCGCTTGTGAGTCTACCAATGCAGCTGTCACCAAGCAAACTCTGAAAAAGCCGTCAGATCAAACAGGCCCCTCCGAAAAGAGCTCAAGGGAAAAACGCAACAGAATTGCAAGCTCACGGATTTCTACCCTGTCCGAAGGAGCTCCAGGAAGAGCCAAGCTCAGCTGCAGTCTGAAGAAAGGAAAATAATAGACGAATTGATTGAAAGTGGGAAGGAGGAAGTGCAGTCGGCAGGGCCGGGGCGTCCAGGGATCAAGGATAAGTACAAAGTTTTAATCTCTACTGTGATGGCAGGAGAAGCAGGTGGCTTCCTCCTTCCTCCCCAAAGGGAGCTGATTCTCTCTGTTCACATTCATTCCGGGGGCTGGGGATTTGGAACAGTTACTTGGGGTCGCCCACCCCCCTGATCCTAGGTAAATGTGAATGGAGACCGGTTTGAGAGCCTGTCCTCATCCTTGTCTCCCCCACCCCAGGCCTCCCAATGGTGCTACTTAAGAAAGTCTTCCCCTCCCACCCTGCTTGCCTGGTCGGTTGTCAGTGAATTGGAGGATCTGGCAGGAGTGTAGATGTGAGATGAAACGTCTTGGTTGTACCTGTTTGTGGTTTAGCTTTGTATTTAAAATATACAAAAACAAAGGAAATAAATTTGAAAATTATTTGTCATCATAATAACAAAACAAAAAATTATTTATTGCTAGGTGGGAGAAAAAAAGATATACTGTGGAAGGGGAAAATCCTCTAATTTAAGTGCTGAGGAGGGACCTGCTTTGTTGAGTAGGGAAGGCCGGGGGATGGGGCAGGGCTGCTCATTCATTCACTCTGGGCATCCGCCAATCGATAGGTCTCAGCTGCGAAAGCTGCTCCTCGTGTTTCCCTGTCCCACTTCACCCCCTTGGAAGCTGCTCAAGGGTAGGTGGGCATGGGTGGTAGGAGGGTACTTTTCACCCAGGGATCTGAAAGGACAACAAATTGTTCCGCTTGTTACCGTCCCTCCATCTTCTCCCTGCCTTTCACAGTCCTCCTGCCTGCTTCCGGTCTTGCTAGGTCTACCACGCACCCCACCCGCTCTTTTCGTGCTCCCCCCTCCAGATTGCCTGGTGATCTATTTAGTTTCCTTTTGTGTTTCTTCTGTTTTGAATGCCTTTCTTTGCAGGTTTCTGTAGCTGGAAGATTTCTGTTCTGCTCCCAGAGGCTCCCGTGTAAATTGCCCTCCCATCCCCGGGGGAGATGCACTTCCTTGTTTGGGGGAGTTTGGAGTGTTTTTTGATTTTTGGTTGTTTTTTTTTTTGTTTTGTTTTCCTTTGCCTTTTCCCCCCCTTTTATATGGAGGGAATGAGAGGAAGTGGGAGCTGTGAGGTAGGAGATGGATTTTATTTAATTTTAATTCTTTAGCTCACTTCCAAGTGGTGGGAGATTAAAAAAAAAAAGTGTCATTGAAGCAGGCTAGTTTAGGGAATGAAAAGAGGAATCCGGGACCTAGCAGAAAAACATGGCTGTGAAACACATGGCCATGTAATTCCACCTGGAAATCCTCTGAGGGAAATACCCCACCACACCAAAAAGTGGCTGGAAGAACCTGCAAGAATTTTCCTGATACCCAAGCATCAAGGATAAGCCCTGAGTATTCTCAAAGGGCCTTATCATTGTCTCCGTCCCCCGGGGGAACTGGCAGGTGGTGTAACCAATCAAAACTGCAAACAGCTGGAAGTCCTCCTCAGAACATTAACAAGGGGAGGGGTAATTAATGGTTCAAAAAGCAACTGCACCAGATCTCTTACTCTTTCTGCCTGGACCTGCCAGCAAGTATACCTGGAACCCATAATCTCTTGTTTTCTCCCATTTCTACTCTCTTCCCAAAGTTCCTTAATAAACTACTGGCCTAGCTAAATTGACATGTTCTTAAATTCTTTTGTGTAGCATAGCCAAGAACCTAGAGGAAATCCAGCAACATCATGAATAGTTTTTTTGTTTTTTTTAACAAAACAGTTAACAATGAAAAAGAAGTTTTATCTGTCAACTTTGTATGAAGAGTACACGTTATGATGTAAGTGATATAGAAGGTTGTCTTTCCTGGCCCTGCAGATAAATAGCATGCTGTCATTTCCAGGCCAGGTGACCCCAGACTTGATGTCCACCCAAGCAACTATGATGCTCTACTTTTAGGGTGACACTCTAGATTTCCAGGCCCCTGTTGCACTGTGTATATTAGATTCTTTAGTGTACCAGCTCTAGTCACCAGTTTTTGTACATTGGCTGACTTTTTTATGTACTACAATATTTTTCCCATAGTAACTTTTTTTTTATTTAAAAACAATTTATTGAAGTTTATCATTCATACATGAACATACAAAAACTATGAGTGTTCAGTAAACATTGTGAACTTATAAAACAAACATGCATAACATCATACAGAGCTCCCATACATCACCCCACCACAAATACTTTGCGTTGTTGTGAAACATTTGTTAAATTATGAAAGAGCATTGTCCAGGTATTACTACTAACTATAGTCTGTATCTTACTCCCCTATACTTAAAAAAAAAAAAGATTTATTTATTTATTTACTTTTATCCATTTTTAACCCCCGTCCCCCATTTTTGCTGTTTTTGTGTCCTTTCACTGGGCACTTAAGACATAAGTTTCTGCCCTCTCTTCTCATCCTTCTCCTCCTGTCTTCACTGGGATTCGATCCTCAGAACCTCCGATGTGGGAGAGAGGCATCCTACCACCTGTGCCGACATAGTTCCTGGTTTTTTGGTGTGTCTGGTCTTGGCTCTCCCTTGTGTCACTTTCCTGTTATGTCATCATCTTGCTGCATGGCTCAGCGGGGCCTGACGGTGCACCTGGGGCCTGGGGTGTGTGTGAGGGTTAAAACTCAGACAGCAGCCTGTGAGGGTTAACTGCCTGGGCATCAGCCCAGCTGCTAGATTACTATTGACCTTGGCTCAGTTTCTTGTGTTCTCTCAATTCAGCATGGCTTGTATCCAATTCATAAGGTCCTCGGCCCAGCACACATATTTCCTGAGCACAGCAGAAATGATTCTGGAGAACTGCATTCTGTGTTCTCTTTGTATAACTCTGAATGATAAAACTGTAGTGTATAAATAACCCTGCAAATAAAGAACACCCATGTTTACTTGCCTGTTTGTCTAGAGCAGATGGCAACTGTGCTGGTATGAACAAGCTTCCTTATCCGCCTAAGTTTTTCTTTTGCCTACCTCCCTTGCAGGCTCCCAAGGTGGATGCAGTGCACAAATGGGGTGCAGTAGACCGGGGGGGGCGGGGGGTCACCTGCAAAATTAAGTTTTGACTTAAAAGTACCATCCTCAGAAACACAACACACAATTGGGTTACAGTAGTCATTAGGAACTTCTCCTAGGTATGGGCCATTGACCATGAAATATTTCTCCAAGTTTAGAGCATTCATATGTATAGCTCCCGTTTTTTTTCCTCTTCAAAAGATATCTCCCATGTCCAGTGGAGTTTACACTCTTCTAGAGAATGGTTTCCCCAAGATGTTACCGTAAGCTTAGCTACTTCCAATAGAGAGGACAGTCTGATCCTGTGCTACAAGGGAGAGACATTTCTCTCAATGAGGTGATTTATAGTGAGTGCAAAAGCAAGGAACTCCCCTAAACCAGTTCAAAGTGTGAATAGGAGCTAGGGTTTTTATAAGCAGGGAAAGAAAAAAAAAAGAAGAAAACAAGTGACGCCTACATGGCACAGTTTTGCCAGATTAGCAAAAACAAAGGATTTTTTTCAAGAGTCTTGTAATGAGGAACAGGATATACTCCTTAATTTTGTTTTTCCTCAAGCATGTCAGCCTTATCTTGCTATCCCGATTTTCAGTGGTGAATCAATCATAGTTCAGAGTTAGATCTCAATGTGCAGGCTCCTAAGTTCAGGGCTTCCATAACCCCTTTTTTGGCTGACCATGCAGGCATTTCCACCCTTCAGTCCTTAAGGGGGAAGTCACTGATTTACTGAAGCACAGGGTGCCCCTCCCAATGGTACCTAATCTGTTTTTATAATGAGATGTCTTATTCTTGTAAGTGGAATGGAGTAGATCTGGTTAATGTCTTAAGTACAAGATGTTAACAAGCTATTGGGGGAAGATTAATGGACAGCCAGCTCATCTACTTTTAGGAAAGGGTATCAGAGATTTTATACCTGCTTATGTGGGGGAAATTCTTAATACACAATTTCCCACTATTAGAGATAATATGTCATCCATTCAATAGGCCAATGTTGATCCAATATGTAAATTGTGGCTAGAATGATAGGGAGGGACAGCCTTTTATCTCAATTCAAATGATGACAGAGCCAGCAGTTGGTTTAGTGGGTGGCTCTAGCAAAAACGTGTATCATTTGAACCCATGGATGAGCGGGCTGTCCATCCCTGTCAGGTAAACTGGGGAGAGAGGGAGACAGCATTACATAATCTCTTCCTCCCAGGGGCAAAGGCAAAGTGACTTGAAATGAGAATCGCCCAGGTAGGGCCACTGAGAATGGCTGTCCATGTCCTGAAACCACAACTTCTGCAGGAAACCTTTAACCCATAGTTTAACCTACACTTTCCAGCCCTGATCATCCAATCCAGGGAGCACAGTCACAGCATTAGCTAGTTTGGCACAGCCTATCAAATCATCTATATGTACTGATAGTTCAGAAGTCCAAGATATAACAAGAGCAACCCACTGGGCGGATATTTTGTGAGCATGGGTATTAGATTCTGTTCCATTTTAAAGGGCCCTTTGCCATGGGCATCAGCATACATGTCCATGATATCATTGTTTTCACCGAGGTGGTGGCAGCCCACATTCTACTGGAATGCTTTTATTGACCTGGCTAATGCCTTTCCTCAATCTCTTTGCAGGATTAAGAATAGAACCAATTTTAATACAGGTAGATTTGCTGGCAGAATGCATTTACTGTGCTTCCTCAGAGATATCTCAATTACCCTGCCATATGTCACCAGTGCATAGGGCTAGACTTGGCAACAAGCCCACATACGCCCAGTAGTACTTGTCATTCACTGTACTGATGACATCCTTATTATAGTCCTCACTAGGGAACTGGTTCAACAAGTCATATATTCAGTAATATATATTATGACAACTGCAGGTTGGACAATCAATCCTGACAAGGGCCAGGGGTCTGCCAAACAGGCTTTTAGGGGCCACTTGGACCTTTATTCAGAGGTGCTCACCAAAGTTATTATTACTGGCAACTCCCACTACCAAAACAGTGGACAAACAGCTGATTGGCCTGTTTGGCTACTGGAGATGACATGTGCCACATATGGGCATCTTTATAGTTAGTGTCAAGTAAAACAGTCATTACTTATTGGGCCACAATGAATGGGCCCCAACAACAGCAGTCTCTACAATCTGTGCAAATCGTACCAATGCAGACCAGAATCTGTGGCAATAAGAAAACACCGTTGAATTGCACCAGTCCCTTTGGTTTTAGATGCACAAACTACCCAAAGTGGCCACAAGTCACATTCTTTTCAAATGGCAGCTCTTAGCTTTTACTGGGTCATAGTGGAGACTGTATAACCATTGATGTGCCTTATTCAGCTGAAGACCAGAAAGTGTCCATGCTCATGTGGGTACTCACTAATTCTACTAATGAAGTAGGACAGGCTTGTCAAATCTCCATCATTACATGGAAATAGTACATCCAAGATGGAGCCCAGCCAGGGCATGAGGAAGTCAGGCCACACTATGAACAAATAGCTGCCTTACTTGAGGGGCTTGTAAAGTCCACAGGGCACGATCCTGCCCATCACTCGGCTCAGTGGGGTCCACAGTACAAAGACATTCCTATTTTGCTTCACAGAGGAAAATGTCAAAACTGAAAGCTGATAGTCCATTGGGCCACTGCACCTATTCATCCCAAGGATAGCCATATTTTGACCAAGACTGGACAAGGATGTTCTGCCCAATGGGCTGAACCTCATGCAGTGGTGATGGCTGTGCAGGCCATTCCAAAAACAACTTTCTGCAAACATTCATAGGCTCATGGATCATTGCAAACAGACTAGCTGTGATTCAGCTACCGGTGACAACTAATCTCCCTTTCTCAGTTCCCAATACTTGGAAAAGAATCTGATTTAATGTTTTGAGTGACATGTCTTTCCTTGAAGAATAAGCCAGTGTTGGGGCCTTGGGAATGTGAAGCAGGCATGCCACTAAAGGATCCCACTGGGCTTTGGGTGGAGGATATGCTGGGAGCTGGGTGGCTATGCCAAGCTATAGTAGTGATGTCAACAATTTTCATAGTGTCCTTTAAATTTAAAAAATCAATCTCCATTCAATTATATGTTAAGCAAAAAGGACAAGCATAAATTCTATGACCTGTTACAGCTTTATTTACATTAAAAGTGGATAATTTTCAGTAAACAATTGTCTTCATTTCTGGGTTCTCCCTTTTATTATTTTCAACAAATATTAATTAATCCTTTGTTGTTAAAAAAGGTACAGTGATTTTTCCAAAAGGAATGGATACCAACTATGTTAACCCTGAGTGTAATTATGCATAATCTGACAATAGCTTCATGTTCTATGGCTGACAACATGCTTTCACATCAGAACTTTTTTGATTCTTTACAAATAACCAAGTGGGCACATTAGTAATTAAGAAAATAAGGTCTGGAGGAACAGATATAGCTCAAGTGGTCGAGTACCTGATTCTCATGTATGAAGTCCTGGGTTCAATCCCTAGTACCTCCTAAAAACAAACAAACAAACAAAAAAACTAACTCTCAGGAGGTGGATGTGGCTCAACCATTTGGGTGCCCACCTACCACATGGGAAGTCCCAGGTTTGGGTCCTGGTGCCTCTTAAAAGAAGAGGAGCAGACACTGCCCCTGCCACAATGAGCAAGATGACACCCCCACTGCAATGAGCTAGATGCTGCCCCCACTGCAATGAGCAGATGTCACAAACCAGCAGACACCACAGCCTGCAGGGAGTAGATGTGGCTCAGGCCATTGGGCACTCACCTCTCATGTGGGAGGTCCTAGGTTTGGTTGCTGATGTCTCCTGGAGAAGGCAAGCAAACAATGAGCAGACAGATGAAAGAATCATCTGGGTGGGTGGGTGGGGATAAATCAAGAAAAATAAAGTAAAATAAATAAATCTTAAAAAAAAAAAAACACCTCTTATAGGATAGTGGATATAGCTCAGTGGTTGTGCACGTGATTCCCATGTATGAGGTCCTGGTTTCAATCTCTGGTACTTCCTAAAAAAAAACAAAAGTCTGGAGGGAGTAGCACACTATGGAATTAATATTTGGATGGTCTTTGTATTCTAAGTCTAATAACTTCTCACAATATATGCAACCTTTTTGTGTAAGAGTCAATACACATAAAGGTTATACCCCATCCCCATAAAAAAGAGAAATAAACAAAACGATTATGGGCATCAATGCTTTTCTTGATATAACTTTTAAATAAAACTTTTAATTTTGAAATAATTATAGATTCATAAGTTGCAAAGATAGTATAGAAGTCCTATGCACCCTTCACTCAGTTCCCCCAGTGATTACTTCTTATGTAACTATACTACTGAAAATCCAAAAATTGACATTGATGCAATTTGTGTTTATAGTTCCATCACACTATAACAAGAGTCTTGTACTCTTCTTGCACACTTTACATTTTAATATGTTAAGTCAAGGATTTATTCCTGAGATGTCTGTTTCTTGATTTTGTAACCAGCTGGTATAAGACAGATTTTCTTGAGCTTCAGCCCTACTATTAAGAAGTCTGCCCAAGGCAATTGCAATCTACAGGGTTTTCCCTGTCTTTCTAAGCCTGTGTCTTGTTCTGGTCTTTTGCTTGTTAGTTGTTTTGGTGTTCCCCTGTTTATAAGCTTGATTGTCCCCTCTGTTTTCCAGGAGACTGACCTCCCTTCCTTAGGTGTTTGAAGCCAGCATGCCATTGACCCAGACTGCCCCCCTTTATAGTTTTTTTAATACTCATTTTGTTGACTCAAGCTGCTTTTGCCTGTAGGGCAAATTCTGGGAGGAAGGCACACCAGAGAGGTCTTTCCCAAGTCAGTCTTTCCCAGCCAAAACTGGGAAAGGGGAAGGGATCTGGGAGACCATCAAGATCTAGTACAATGGCTCCCCAAAGCTGAGCTTTCTTGGCCTGCTCAGCAAATGCAGCCCTTCAGCTGTTCTCCACAGCCTTGAGGAAGCATAGCACCTTTAAATCTCCACCACTGGACCTGTCCATAGAATGCTGAAACAATGAGTGACACTGTCATTGTTGGAGGGGCACCACATTTGTACAGAAGGGTTGAAACAACAGTTGTCCACAGAGCCATGACCCCAATGATCCAAATTTGCTAACCAAAAGCCATGATCAGTGATCAGCAGTACCCACCACTGTTCTTGGGGAAGATGATTTTTATATCCCTTTCTGTTACAAGCAAGTTAGCCTATAGCAGACTCCAAGGCAGTCTGCTGAGAATGGGGGATAGGCATTGGCAGCCATTGTGTGGAGAGAGCTTTTACTGTTCTTTGCCATAATTTCTCAGCCTCTTCAGCCAGCTCTTCCCTGGATGTTGTACTATGTTCTTCTGGCTGCTTAAGTTTGAAATAGTTATTTCAGACAGTACCTGCCTATTTAGTAGTTTTGATGGAAGAACTGAGTCCTGGAGCTCCTGACTCTGCCTTCTTCCCACAATCCTAAAATTTCCCAATTCTTAAGGAAAGATTTATGTCCAAGAAGTGCAAAAGTACTCTAAAATGAAAAAGTACTCTAAATGAAATCACTCGTAAGACACTTGCTCTGAGACACATACTAATCAGAATGTCAAATGCCAAAGTTAAAGAGAGAATTCTGGAAGCTGCAAGAGAAAAGCATTTCATCACAAACAAGATCCTCAATAAAACTAAGTTCTGATTTCTCATCAGAAACCAAGGAGGCATGGAGGCAGTGGTATGATTTATTTAAGTTACTGAAAGGAAAAAATGGTCAGCAAAAAATTTGTAAGCTAGCAAAACTGTCCTTCAGAAATGAAAGAGAATTTAAAATATTCACAGATAAACAGAAACAGGAGGAAGTGGCTTGAAGTAGTCTGATGAAATGAAGATCTTCAGCAAAGGTAAGTAAAAGAGTAAATGCAAAACCCGACAGTACTATATCCACAATATACAACTCTACTCTTTAATTCCTATAAGAATCAGAATACAATTAAGGAAGAAAAAGGCATATTTCTTGATAATGGGACAGAGAGATAAAAATATGACAAAAAAATGAAAGGACAAAATAGCTGAATGTTTATTCAGTAATAACACTGAATGCTAATGGATTAAAATCCTAATCAAAAGACGTAATTTGGCAGATGAATGAAAAACTATGATCTAGCTATATATTGTCTACAAGAGAC
>JAQZBX010107590.1:0-10638 GCA_029593785.1 Cabassous unicinctus
TCAAGGCCCTGTTTATTTTTCCTCCTTGGCCAACCCATTCCAGCCAGTAAAGCATCCTGGGCCTCAGGCCGCCCCCAAATCCATCCAAGTCCTGCCAGCCCTTTCCCAGCTGTGCACTTCTCTGCTCCAGTTTAACAGATGTGGCTCAGGTTGGGCTTAGAATAGGGAAGGGAAGAGGCCCCATGGAGGAGCCAGGCCTTAGCCCCTACACACTTAATGCCCCCTGGGGGCTGCTGAGATAGCCGGCCTCACAGGCTGGCAGCAGAGCAGGGAGGACTGCGGCTGGGTGTGGGGAGCAGAGAGGAGAAATGAAAGAGGATCCTGGTACTGCCTGAAGGTCATGGGCAGCCAGCAGCCAGCGGGTGTCTGGGCCACCGCAGGGGAGGATGCTGGAAAGCTGATGCTGCTCGCACACCGGAGAGGCCCCCTGGGAGCTGGGGTGGGGGGGGTCTGGTTCCCAGGCATTCCAGCAATGTCACAAAGGAGACTGCTGTGGGTTGGTGGGGCGATGGAGTGGCTTGAGATGGGAAATAAAGACTGGGAAAAGACATGTAGGAAGGAAGGGGAGAAGCTAATGAACAGTTCCCAGTGTAGAGTATTCCAAGAAAAGGGAGCCCAGGGGGGTGGAGAAAGAGAAGGGTGGGTTTAAAAAATGCACCCAAATTTATACATCTGCCTGACCCTGCAAAGCCATTCTCCCAGGAGGCTATATACTGGAGACCTTACCCTTGCATGGCATTTTAAAGTCCCCAGAGCACTTAAACATTTTCATCTGGTTCTCACCACCATCCCAGGAGGCAGGCATGATAATCCCATTTTATAGATGAGGGAACTCCACGCAGAGGGTTCTTGGCCCCTCCACCTTACATCGCCACTCAGAGAGCCCCCATCTCTCTCAATTCCCTCCTCTTTACCTCCTGGCTTCCCTCCTAGGAAGGGACCAGACAGTGAAGGGGTAAACTGGGGTACAGGTGAGGACCCTGGGGCCACATAAGGGGCAAACACCACAAGTGACTCCAAAGCTTATTGTGTAGGAAAGTGATAACCTCAACTCATCCTCCTAGAGTCAGCACTTGGTGGAGCTGGCGTAAGAGCCCAGAGGGGGACCCTGCGTGAGGATTTTAGGGTGCCCACCCCCTACTGTCCTCCACCCACAGCTGGGATGAAAGAGGCAGAAATGGCGAGCAGAGTCTTATCTCCAAGGAGCTCCAGGGCTGCTGGAGTCTATACACTCCCTACCAGCAGGGCACCCCAGTCTTGGAGGAGCCCATCCCTGCCCATAGGGACCTCCCAGTCTGAGGGGGAAGACACAGCCCTGCCCCCAGAAAATTCAGAAGTATGGTTACCGAGCAGAGGCTGGGGATCCACTTGATAGAAGGATGCCATCTGGGGAGAGGGTGTGCTTTGGGCCCTCTTTTCAGATTTTTCTCTTTCCATTTGCTGTGAGGAACAGGACGGGCTGAAGAGGCATCTTCTTTATACTGATGGGAAAGGTGAGGGCTTGAGCCAAACAGTCAGGGCTAGGACCCGACGTTCTGGCTACCAGCCGCAGAGGCCTCCAGCTCACGCTGCTGGGCTCACTTGAGCTCCACACTCCAGCTCTGGATCATTTCGTCCCCCATAGGAAAGGGCATCTAGGCCAACCTGAGGCCAGGACATAAACCCCAGAGAGAAACTGGGCTCCCAGGCCTCACCTGTAGAATGAAGTAACAGGGTTTTCATGAGCTTAAAAAGTTAACATTAGCTAACGTTGTTTGGGTCCCTACCACATGCCAGGCAGTGTTCTAAGCACTGAATTTGGGTGACGCTCCCAGGTCATCCCACCTCAGGACAATAGCTGAACATGATCAGAGAACAAGTTGCCACTGGTAGAGGGTAGCCCTAGGCTTCCCTCCACTGAAGAATGCCAGGCTGGGGCATCACGGCACCCCCGCCTTTCGGAACACTGTGGGGACAAGGGCACAGGTTGCCAGCTGGAATTTACTTAACTTTTCTGAGCCTCAGTTTCCTCACCTGTAGAATGAAGTAACAGGGTTTTCATGAGCATAAAAAGTTAACATTAGCTAACATTGTTTAGGCTCTTACCACATGCCAGGCACTGTTCTGAGCACTGAACTGGAGTGACACCATTTGATCTTCACAAGTACCCCCTGAGATGGGTCCTTCATTACCTCCAGTTTTACAGATAAGGAAACTGAAGCACAGAGGGGTTACATAACCTGCTCCGTCACCCAGCTGGTAAGCAGCAGAGCTGGGATTCAAACTCAGGCAGACAGGCTCTAGAGTACACTCTTAACAAACACTTTAGTGAGTAATGCCCAGAAAGTACTTAGAACACAGCAAAAGCTGAATAAAAGACAGCTATATGTATATATTTAAAGTTGCTTCATTTTTCTCCACTTCTTCCAACTTTCCTTCCCAGAAAGAGAGAAAAGGACATGCTAACAGTCAGTCCCTCCAAACACTACTCTCACCTCCCCTGGTCTCAGTCTAGATATTTCTCCCCTCAGCCTCCCACTAATGTTTTGGGGAGACCTCCCAGCACCTCTGGGGGCAGCCCTCCTGGTGAGCCTGTCTCTTCCATGGGTCTGGAGGCTCCTAGCAAACAAGGGTTCTACCATCCTCCACTCATATCCTCAGGGCCTGACACCATTGGGAGCTCTACCAATGCTTGGGTGGCCCTGCTCAGAACTGGCTGGTCCCCCCTTGTTGCCCTCCTCCACGTCTACAGAGAGTCAGACACTGGGGTCCAGGGTCCCAGGTCTCAGGCCTCCCAGCCCCCTCCCCTGGGGTGAGGGTTAGGCCAGGTGTCTCCTCATCCTAGCCTCTGAGTCTCCCTCACTGACCTCCTTCAGGGGCCTCTGGCCTTACCAGAGAATGGCCCAGAGATGCAGCCTTTGACTCAGGCCCACCTTGAGGAGGGGATCTCAGATCATGGCTTCTTTGAAAACATCCTGCTGACTCCCCAACCCCACTTCATTTTACAGTAGGCAGAACACTGCTGGGCATACAGCAGGGGCTCAGCCAATATTGATTAATTCCCTTCTCTTCCCCTGAGCACAGAATGGGGTCCTGTGGACTCTGCAGTGGCAGAGACTCCAAGAAGAATTTTCCTCCTTCAGGGCTGCTGGGAGAAGGCCCCGGGTGTTCAGAAGGCCATGGGACCCCCCTGGGTCCTGCCAGCACGAAAACCCCCTCCCGGCATCAGGCATGGCCAGGTGGGAGGCAAGGTGCCTTCTCAGGCTCCCTCGTCACTGCCCTCAGAGGCAGGCGTGACTGGCAGCTCCTGTCAGCAGCTGCGGTTTCCTTGATGAAGTGAGAGGATGGAGTAGGCAGCCCCTCTCACCGATCCCCTTGCTGGGTTGGCTGGGACCGCCTCAAATGAGAACCGGGTGCAAATTAAGTGACTGAAGCACAAGGGCATTGAAGTTGGTAAAACTTCCAAAAAGGCTACTGAGGAAAGGTCACCAGGAATAACTAACTGGTGGAGAGAGAGAGGAGGGAGAGGGGAGCTCAGAGACCATGCACAGAGAGGGTGAGAGGAGAGTGGGAGATGGCAAATTGAAGGGGGGGGCGCGGAATTAACAAACCGTGATAGGGGAGGGGAGGAGGAAACGCCAGCAGCCTAGAGCCAGCGGGAAGCCCGATGTGGACTGGGCAAGGCGAGGGTGAGCCTGGCATGGCCAAGTCAGGGTTGAGGGCAGCCTGGGTTCAGGAGGGAGCAGTTTGCAGCTTGAACAGGGATTTCTCTGAGCCTTCAGCTGCCTGAGCCCCTCACTGGGAGGGGATGCCAGGAAGGGCTCCCAGGAAGGTCGGTGACCTGCGGGATCACAGTCCTAGTCTGGGTCCATCAAGGCCACCCACCTGACCCTCCCCTGGGTCCAATCAGACACTTAAAGCACAGAGCTGCCAACTTATCACTCAAAGGACTCGATGGACCAGAGCTGTTGATCCACAGCTAATCACTAATGGTTTGCATATTTTGCATATCATTTGCATGCCCCTGGGGGTCTGTCAAAGCCTCTGCAGTTGCTCCCTAGAGGCCCCTGTCCCTGTCTCTCAGGCCTCCAACCCCTGACTCTGCCCCCCTGCACATGTCCTATGCCCAGCCCCTCCTCCGACCTCCAGCTCCTTGCTCTGGTCTCTCACCTGGAATCACACAGGGACGGTAGTGGGCGGGGACATCTCCAAACCCCAAATCTCATGCTCTCTGATTTGAGTACCCAGCAGGGTGGGGGCAGCTGGGGGCACCTTGGAAGATGTGACCAAAATCTGTCTGGTGATTAATCCTCCTGCTAATGGAGACTTCACTCCACTAGGGCTTTTAAGGAAACTCAGGGAAGCCCTTTAGCTCCATCCCAGCGTCTCTGAGGTGCTCAGTGGGCTCATTAGCCGCCCTCCACCTTGCAATTAGGGGCCCCTCCTGAAGAGGGGAGGAGAGCTGGGTGAGGCCTGCATGGCCCACCCCCTGAGCAGAACGCTGCAGCCTCCCTGCTCCCCACCCCACCTTCTCTCTGAAATTCCCCACACCCAAATTCTCAGAAGGCATCTGCCTTCTTTCCAAACACATTTCAGCTGGACAGGACTTGTATTCCTCCAGACGCGTCCAAGGCAAGGAAAGCAATTCCCAGAAAGGATGCGTGACATGCCCGAGGCCACCAGGCCAGAGGGAAAGCTAGGCAGCGGTCAGGTGTCCAGCCTCCCAGCACTGTCTCCCCATCCCCGGGTCATCTCTGCTTCCACGGCTAGCATTAGGAATGGCAGCCTCTTCTCCGAGGGCTCTGGAGGCAAGCGGTCCCTGACCTGATTAGGACTGACACCCAAGCCAGAGGCTAAATGCAAAGACCCCGAGAGGTGCTCACCAGGCCCAGAACTCTGGGTTTCTCCAATAGGCTGGGCGAGAGCAAGTAGGGGACCCATTTCACATTCAAAACTGGCAATAAAGCCCTTCCTTTGCTTGTCACATAGCAATTTAAGTGGAAGGCAGAGGAGATCTCTCCAGGGTAGACACGTGCAGAGAGGAAGCAGCACAGGGGCAGCCATACTTTCCTGAAAAGGGGTGCCCAAGAGGGAGGAGTGGGCACGGAAGGGGCTGCAGCTTCCCTCTATACAAACATCTATACAAGCACCTACCATAAGCCAGATCTTCTGCTGGGGGAGGGAAGGCAAAGGGAAAGAGACATGTCCTTACTCTCAGGCCAAATTGAATTATTCTGAGACTCGGCTTCCCCATCTGTAAAATGGGGATCGCACCTGGTGCTCTGGGAAGCCCGAAAGGCCACAGAGAATTGGGTCTCAGGGAGCAGCCCCAGATGATGGCAGAAATGACGGGTTAAAATACACAGCACAGCACCTGCCATGCCAGTGCTCAATACACGGTCGTCAGTATCGACAGTTATTGCATTGTGGTCACGGTTTCCCTCGAGAGAGCTTTCTGACCTGGGGGTCCCAGGCTGGAAATTATATACTGCAATCTCCTTTCTCAGCAACCGCCACAGAGAGAGTTCTATTATGGATAAAGGAAATGGCATTTATTAAGTACCTACTGTGTATAAAAGGCATGCATCAGCACATTTAGTCCTCATGATTACCTAACATGATAGTTAATATCTTCCCTTCCTTCTGTTTTAGAGATGAGGAAACTGGGGCTCAGGGAAGTCAGCTACCTTCTCCAAGGTTACACTGCTCTTAATGTGAGAGAACAACAGGTTTGAGAAGGTTCACAGGGCCTTATTCATAATAGCCAAAATTAAAATAACCCAGATCTTTTTTCTTTTTTGGTGAGGTACCAGGACCAGGGCTTAAACCCTGGATCTCATATGTGGGAAGCTGGCACTCAACCACTGAGCCACATCAGCTCCCTCCAGATGTCTTTTAACAGGGGACTAAGTTATGGTATATTCATGCAATGGAGTACTTGACAGCAACGAAAAATAACGAGCTGCTGCTATAAGCAGCAAGATGGATGAATTTCATGCACGTAATGTTGAGCAAAAGAAGCCAGACACAGACGAGTTTATACTGTATGATTCTATGTGTATGAAGGTCATACAAAACTCATCAGTAGTGACGAAGGTACAAAGAAGGGTTACCCGGAGATGGCCGAGAATGGGCATAGACTGAGCTTGGGGCAGGCAGGGGGCTTCTGGGGAGCTGGACATGTCTGCCTTGGTCTAAGTAGTGGTTACCTGGTGTGTGTATACATACGTAAAAATTCATCGAGCTGTACCCTGAAGATCGTCCTCAATTAAAAAAAAAAAGAAAACAGATAAATACGCAAATAAACATGTGCTATGTGTGCTTTACAAAAGATGCAAGGCCAAGACTCGGGTAGCCAAGTAAACTTTGGCTTTGCGCCCTGGCAGGAAGTGGGGACTGGGACACAGACCCTGCCCCTCGCCCTATCTCCCTTTCTTTGGAGGGAGAGGTCCTAGGCTTTGAGGGAGGGGGGTGGGGATGCTTCCTGCTGCTAGGTCTGCATCCGGCGCAGCCCCTGCTGCTGGGAATTGAAGGTGATCGCCAGGTTAGTGCCCCCTCCATCCTAGGAGAAAAAGGGCAAGAAGGAGGAAGAGAAAGGAAGAGAAGAGGAACAGGGAGGAGAGAGGGACAGGCAAGAAGCGGGGAAGGCGCAGCGTTTTCTCCAAGCCTCCTGAGGTCTGATTTGGGTGGGGGTAGGTTCAATGAGACCTTCTTAGTCCTCCTGGGGATGAGGCACGGGGCTGGCAGGAGCCTGGGAGGCCCAAGGAAATGAGACATTTCTGTGCATTTTGATGGGTCATGAAGAGCGTTTGCCCTGAGTGCTTGATGATATGCTAGCGCATGTCCCAGCTGAGGCGGATCTGGAGGCCGGCTCACTGGCAGATCTTCCTGGAGGGAAGGATTCTTCTCTGGGCTTGTGTGCCCAGACCCAGCTGCCCTGCAGGTGCAGAGGGCAGAGCCACCACGCACGTCCACGACACCCAGCCCAGCCCTCCCAAAGCCGGAGCTAACCCCAACCTGCTCTCCTTCTGCCTCCTTCATCCTCTGCTTCTTTTCATCAGACCACCTGACTGCCTCTTCTTCCCTTTCTGTATTTCTGATCCTTTCTCTCTCTGCATCTCTTCCTGCCCTCTCTTCTTTCCACTTCCCTCTCCCTGTCTCTCCATCTCCCACCTCTTCCCCCAGTGCCCCCTCCTCCCCTCCCACCCCCACGTGTGGCTGCTTTCTAGCCCAATATAAATAATAGAAATTAATTTGTCAGCCAGCACGCACCGCCCAGCCGGCGCAGCGGCGAGCTGAGGAGGGAATCTGGTTGAAATAATTATTCTTGACTTAAGAAATCGTTCTTTTTATTCCTGGGGGCTAATGGAGTGAGAGCAGTGCCCGGTCAGGCTGCACTGATGGGGGAGAGGCCTCTTTTGGTCTTGCTGTAACGAGTGGAACCTCCCTCAACACACACCCCACTCTCTTTAAAAGGCTAATGAAGCATTGAGAGGTACTCTCTAGGTTAATGGAGCCACGCAGCAGGTTTGGGGGGCAGGATTTGTCAGCGGGAGCACTCCCTGTAGTCCCTAAACCCCCCTCCCATGTGCTGATACCTTCTGTCAGAGGCAATGCTCTCCCCCCAGGTCACCTGGAGGCAGGTGTGGGCAGGAAGCCACTTCCCAAAGGGGAAGGAAACTAATGTTTACAATATGCCAAGGATTATGCTAGGCTCCCCGCTCAGGTAGATTCATTTAATCGTTACAACCACCCCAGGAATGAAGTCCAACAGTTATTCCCATTTTACCCACCAGAGAACTGAGATTCACAGAACATGCACAACTTGGCCAAGGTCAGAGGGAGAAAGAACTAATGCCCAAGGCGAGATTGGCACAAGGTGCAAGAGAGTGGGGGGAGAGTGGTGGGGGGCGGGGAGGGAGGGAGTGTAGCCATCCGTCCGGCAGGAAGCACCAGCACACTCAAAGGTTTAATTGAAGGGGCAGTATTTACAGAGGTGTGGGCTGGGTTATGGCTAATTATCATCCCATGCCTGAAGGGGGCGAGGCAGGGAGCTGCTTCCTGAGTCTGGCAAGAGCTGTCGCTGTGGGAACCGGCCATCTGCCCAGCAGGAGCTGCTGCCTTCAGCCTTGGTAGAGACATGCAGCTACTGCCTACCCTCGGCCGGCAGAGAGGGAGGTGTGGGATAAATACCTGGCCTTTCTTTCCTCCTGCCCTCGGAGCTCCTGCCACGCTTCCCACCGGCAAATGCAACTAAAAGTCAGAAAGCAGGAGACTCCAGTGGCACAGTTGTAGGGGTCAGGCTTCCGAGGCACAAAGAAAAGTGCAGGAGGGCAGAAAGTGGATCTGGAGCAGGAAAGAGAATAACCAGCCTGAGGTGGGAAGATATCCCAGGGGAGAGGAGAGAAAGAAGAGAGCCCTCAGTCGTAGAACTTGGCCCCTGCCTGGTGGGAGAGGCACCAGTTCCTGCCTAATGCCAGGTACCAGGTCGGGCACGCTTGGACTCTGAGAGCCAGAGAGCCAGAGAACCCCAGATAGATTTGGGCTCCCTAGAAATGTCTGAATAGCCCGGAGAGAGTGAGTGGTTTCCTGGAAAATGAAGTCTGCCTGCAAGTTCGGAGGAAGGGGGGTGGAGAAGGAGCTAAGTGAGTGATTACCAGGTGTCAAGCACTTGAAAAGAGATGAGGGACTGCAGAGTTTAGTGACCCAGAGGGGACACAGGCTACATAAAAGCATTGAGGTAGGAAAGGGCGGTGAGAGTGGGGGTGGGGAGCCGAGAAGTCGGTCTACTCAGCAGGAAGCTGGAGCGGGAGTCATGGGAGCTGGGGGCTCATCTAACCCACCCCTTCATTTGGGAGGTGGGGGATATGACTGGAGACAGCAGTGATTTCCCCAGGCCCGTGCCGTGGGGGCGGGCTGCTGAGCCGGGCAGTGTGCTGAGGCCTTGGGCCTGGGGAATGGAGAACCCAGCTGGCCTCCCTGCTGCTCTCCTGGTCCCTCTCCCATCCATCTTCCTTCCACACGGCAGAGACGGGGATCTTCCCAAAACACGAGCTGGATGGCAGTCAGTCACGCTCGAATCCCTTCGAAGCTCACACCGCGGGGTTCCAGTCTACTGTCCTCCAATTCTTCGGCAGCTGACAAGGCGAGCCCGATTGCCTTCTGACCTCACAGCTTCCTTCTCCATCCCACCCCCACGTGGAATCACGCAGTGCCCCAAATGTCTCGTGTCTGCCCCTTACACATGCTGTTCTTTCAGCCTAAAACTCCCTTCCCTCTCTGCCTGTATCCCCATCTGACAAACTCCCACTCAGTGTCACTATAGATGTCATTTCCTCCAAAGCCTTTCCCGGCACTCCCCTGGCTTTCTATTTTAAAACATCGTTCTCCTATTACAAAGCTTATTACACAACAAAGGTACCTGCCAGAGTTACTATCTTGTCTCTCCCTGACTATAAACCCCACGAGGGCAGGAACCTTGACCAGCTTCTTCACTGTTACCACCCAATGCCTAGTGCAGTGCCTGGCAGTTATAGGCAATTTGTCTATATCTTCATATATCTGCTATAATCCGTACAAGAGAATACTATGCAGTTGCATAAAAATGGGAAAAGACTGATATGTACTGAAGTGGAACAATCTCCAAGATCTATTGGGAAAAGTTCAGGTCAGTGTGTATCTATGTAAAACAGAGGAAAACAAAACATACATACATTTATGTGTCTGTACATAGTATCTTTTTTTTTTTAAGATTTATTTTATTTATTTATTCCCTCCCCCCTCCCCGCGTGCCATTGTTTGCACTTGCTGTGTCTGTTCATCTTCCTTGTTTCTTTAGGGGGCACCGGGAACAAACCCGGGACCTCCAATGTGGGAGGGGGGTACCTAATTGCTTAAGCCACCTCTGTTCCCTGCTTAGTTATGTCTCTCATTATGTTTTTTTCTTCTTGGTCTCTTGTATCATCTTGTTGCGTCAGCTCACCGCGCCTACCCGTCGTGCCAGTACTCTGTCTTCTCCAGGAGGCACTGGGAACCAAACCAGGGACCTCCCATGTGGTAGGCGGAAGCTCAATCGCTTGAGCCACATCCGCTTCCCTGTACATAGTATCTTCAGAAGGACATTCAAGAAAATGATGAAGTTAGTTGTGCCTAAGGAGAAGTACTGGTGGTTGGGGATAGGAGTGGAAGACTTTTTTTTTCCCCCCCCTGAGATGGCTCCCTCGTCTGTTTGCTCATTGTTTTTGCTCATTGTCTGTTTATTTTTTCTTTAGGAGGCACTGGGGGAAGCAGGTGTGGCTCAATGGATAGAGCCCCTGTTTACCATATGGGAGGCCCGGGGTTCGCGTCCCAAGGCCTCCTTGTGAGGGCACGCCAGCCTGAGCAGTGCGGTGGGCTGATGCAGCAACCTCACCGCAGGAAGCGGGTGTGGCTCAATGGATAGAGCACCCGTTTACCATATGAGAGGCCCCGGGTTCGCTTCCTGGGGCCTCCTTGTGAGGGCAGGCTGGCTGCGCGGCACCGTGGGCTGATGCGGCAGGACCTCACAGCAAGGGGGAGATAAGCAGACACAGAAAAGACACGCAGCGAATGGACACAGCAACACAAGCAGCAAGGGGGGGGATAAATAAATAAAATAAATAAAATCTTTAAAAAAAAAAA
>JAQZBX010107591.1:0-10636 GCA_029593785.1 Cabassous unicinctus
TTCTGAGGAACCGCTCAACTGTCCTCCACAGAGGCTGGACTATTCCACAATCCCATCCTGCAGTGGATGAGGGCTCCTATTTCTCCACATCCTCTCCAACACTTAGATTCTTTTTTTTTTTTTTAATAACTGCCATTCTGATGGGTGTAAGATGGTATCTCATTGTAGTTTTGACTTGCATTTCCCTAATAGCTAGCAATGTCAAGCATTTTTTCATGTGCTTTTTAGCCATTTGTATTTCTTCCTTGGAGAAGTGTCTTTTCAGGTCACTTGCCCATTTTTGAAATGGGTTGTTTGTGTTTTTATTTTTTTAAGGTGTAGGATTTCTTTATATATGCAGGATACTAAGCTCCTATCAGAAATATGGCTGCTAAATATTTTCTCCCATTGGGTAGGCTGCCTTTTTATTTTCTTGATGACATCCTTTGAGGTGGAGAAGTTTTTAACTTTGAGGAGGTCCCATTTATCTATTTTTTCTCTTGCTGCTTGTGCTTTGGGTGTGAAGTTCAGGAAAACATTTCCTATTACAAGGTCCTGTAGATGCTTCCATACATTATCTTCCGAGGTCTTTATGGTTTTGGCTCTTATATTTAGATCTTTGGTCCATCTGGAGTTGATTTTTGTATAAGGTGTGAGACGGTATTCCTCTCTCATTCTTTTGGATATGGATATCCAGTTCACGAAGCACCATTTGTTAAAGTGGGCCTTCTCTTCTGAATGAGTGGGCTTGGTGGCCTTGTCGAATATCAGATGACTGTATATGTGAGGATCTATATCAGAACTCTCAATTCAGGTCCATTGGTCAGTAGGTCTATCCTTGTGCCAATACCATGCAGTTTTCACCATGGTAGCTTTGTAGTGTGTTTTAAAGTCAGGTAATGTGATACCTCCAACTTCATTTTTGTTTTTCAATATGTCTTTGGCAATTCAGGGCCCCTTAACTTTCTAAATATATTTTGTAGTTAGCTTTTCCAGTTCCTTAAAAAATAAAGTGTTGGTTTTTATTGGGGTTGCTTTAAATCTATAGATTAGTTTGGAGAGGATAGACATCTTGATGAGGTTTAATCTTCCCATCCATGAACAGGGAATATTCTTCCATTTACTTAACTGTTCTTTGATATCCTTTAACAATGTTGTGTAGATTTCTGTATATAAGTCCTTTACATCTTTAGTTAAATTTATTCCTAGTTATTTGATTCTTTTAGTTATTATTCTAAATGGTATTTTTTTTCTTGATTCCCTCCTCAGATTGCTCATTATTGGTGTACAGAAATGCTACTGATTTTTGAGCATTGATCTTATAGCCTGTGGCATTCCTGAACTCCTTGTTAAGTTCTAGAAACTTTATTGTAGTTTTATCAGGGCTTTCTACGTATAAGATCATGTCATCTGTAAATAATGAATTTTTTACTTCTTCTTTTTCAATTTGGATACCTTTTATATCTTTTTCTTGCCTCAGTGCTCGAGCAAGTATTTCTAAGTCAATGTTAAATAGGAGTGATAGTGGGCATCATTGTCTTGTTCCCCTTCTCAGAGGGAAGGATTTTAGGATTTCACCATTGAAGATGATGTTACCTTTGGGTTTTTCATATGTACCCTTTATCATATTCAGAAAGTTTCCTTCCATTCCTGTCTTTTGTAGTGTTTTTATCAGGAAAGAGTGCTGTATATGTTCAAATGCTTTCTCTGCATCTATAGAGATGATCATGTGATTTTTTTCTTTCAATCTGTTTATATGGTGTATTACATTGATTGATTTTCTTATATTGAACCATCCTTCCATACCCAGGATTAAACCCACTTGGTCGTGGTGTATAATCCTTTTGATATGTTGTTGAATGCTATTAGCTAGTATTTTATTTAGGATTTTAGCATCTAGGTTCATTAGGGAAATTGGTCTGTAATTTTTCTTTCTTGTGGTATCTTTGTTTGGTTTTGATATTAGGGTAATGTTGGCATCATAGAATGAGTTGGGCAATAGTCCTTCTACTTCCATTTTTTGGAAGAGCTTAATTAGAATTGGTGTTAACTCTTTCCGGAATGTTTGGTAGAATTCAGCTGTGAAGCCATCTGGTCCTGGGCACTTCTTAGTTGGGAGGTTTTTGATGACGGATTGTATATCTTTACTTGTTATTGGACTGTTGAGTTCATCAATTTCTTCTTTCATCAACGTAGGCTGTTGTGAGTTTCTAGAAACTTGTCCATTTCTTGTAAATTATTGTTCTTGTTGGCATATAATTTTTCAAAGTATCCTCTTATGATACTCTTTATTTCTGTGGGGTCAGTAGTGATATCCCCTTGCTCATTCCTTATTTTGTGTATTTGCCTCTGTTTTCTCTTTTTCTTTGTTAGTCTGGCTAAGGGTTTGTCAATTTTATTGATATTCTTGAAGAACCAGCTTTTGGTTTTATTTTTTCTAGTGCTTTCTTATTCTATATTTCGTTTACTTCTGTTCTAGTCTTTGTTATTTCTTTCTTCCTACTTCCTTTAGGTTTAGTTTGTTGTTGTTTTTCCAATTCCTCCAAGTGTGCAGTTAGGTCTTCAATTTCAGCTCTTTCTTTTTTTTTAATATATGCATTTATGGCTATGAACTTCCCTCTCAGTACATCTTTCACTGCATCCCATAGGTTTTGATACGTTCTGTTGTCATTTTCATTAGTTTCAAGGTAGTTACTGATTTCTTTTGAAATTTCCTCCTTGATCCACTGTCTAAGACTGTGTTGTTTAACTCCATATCTTTGTGCCTAATCTGATTCTCTGGTCCTTATTGATTTCCAATTTCATTCCATTGTGGTCAGAAAAATTACTTTGTATAATATCAATCATTCTGAATTCATTGAGAGTTGTTCTGTGGCCTAGCATGTGGTCTATCTTGGAGTATGGTCCCTGTGCTCTCGAGAAGAATGTAAATCCTGCTGTATTTGGGTGGAGTGTTCTGTATATGTCTATTAAGTCCATGTCCTCTAATGTATTGTTCAGAGTCTTTGTTTCTTTATTGATTCTCTGTCTAGATTTTCTGTCTAATGATGATAATGGTGTATTAAAGTCCCCCACTATAATTGTAGAGGCGTTTATTTCTCCACTTAGTTTTTCCACAGTTTGCCTCATGTATTTTGAGGCACCCCAATTAGGTGCATAAATGTTTATATTGTTCTCGCTTCTTGAGAGATTACCCCTTTTACTAATATATAGTGTCCATCTTTGTCTCTTACAATAGTTTTGCATTTAAAGTCTATTTTGTCTGATACTAGAATAGCTACTCCTGCCATTTTCTGGCTATAGTTAGCTTGTAAAACTGTTTTTCAGCCATTCACTTTCAGCCTCTTTGTATCCCTGGGTTGAAGGTAGGTCTCTTGTAGACAGCATATAGATGGATCATATTTCCTTATCCATTCTGCTAATCTGTGTCACTTGACTGGTGAATATAATCCATTAACATTCAGTGTTATTACTCACAATGAATTTCTTACTCCAGCCATATTTTCTTTGGGTTAATGTATGTCATATGTTGTTTTGTTTCTGTTTTTGTCTTTTTAGTTGTTTTTAAACTCTCCTTCAGCTCTCTCTCCCATGTTTTTTCCTTTCAACTTGTAGAACTTCCTTTAGTATTTCTTGAAGTGAAGGTTCATTGACATAATCTCTTAAATTCTGTTTATCTGTGAATATTTTGAACTCTCCATCATTTTTGAATGTCAGTTTTGCTGGATAGAGAATTTGTGACTGGAAGTTTTTTTCTTTTAGTACTTTGACTATGTCATACCACTGTCTTCTTGCCTCCATGGTTTCAGATGAGAAATCAGCACTTAATCTTATTGTGTTCCCGTTGTGTGTGATAGTTCTCTTTTCTCTTGCTGCCTTGAGCATTTTCTCTTTGTCCTGAGCATTGGACATTTTTACAATTATATGCCTTGGAGTTGGCCTGTTGGGATTTATACTGTTTGGGGTGTGCTATGATTCCTGGATCTGCACATCCATCTCTCTCAGTAGGGTTGGGAAGTTTTCAGCCATTATTTCCTTCAACACTCTTTCTGTTTCCTTTCCCTTTTCTTCTCCTTCTGGGATGTCCATAATGCATATGTTTGTGCATTTTATGTTGTCGGTTAAATCCCAGATCCCTGCTGGATTTTTTCCAGCTTTTTGTCTATCTGCTCTACTATCTGTTTGATTTCAGATCTGTTATCTTCCACATCACTAATTCTTTCTTCTGCCTGTTCAAATCTGCTGTTATATGAATCCGGCATCTTTTTGATTTCTTGGATTGTGCTATTGATCACCATCATATAAGTTTTCTTTTTAAGTATGTTTACAATTTCTTCAGTATGTTCTCCCAGTGTCTTCTTAATATCCTTAATCTCTTGCTTCACTTCATTAAGTTGGTCCATGATATTTGTTTGGAAAGCTTTGATTAGTTGTTCGATGTTCTGCATCTCTTCCTGGTTTTTAGTTTGTTCTTTGGGCTGGTCCATGTCTTCCTGTTTCTCAGTGTTGTTTGTAATTTTTTGTTGCCCTCTAGTCATCATTCTATCTTGATGGGTTTATTCGGTTGATTAGCTTCTCTCTCTGCTCTAGAGTTTTATTTAGCTGGTGGTTCTGTGTGTGTGTTAAGTTTTCTCTTTGACACTTTTTCTTCTTATTTTATTTCCTTGCTTCTTCCTATGTTAGCTTGAAGGCAAAAGATTAGGGCCAGAATAATCAAAAGATGTGAATAAGGAAGGATAATAGTTATATTGATAAAAGTTAGAAGAGAGGCTGTATGAGACTTAGTAAAACAAATATTTAGCTAATGTAGGCAGTGTAGAGTAGTAGGAAAAAAAAGTGGAGTACGTACCATGGACTTGAAAACCAAATAGAGAAATATATATATAATGATTTAGAAGGCTAGAATGATGAGGAAGGAGAGAAACATTAAAGAAAGGGCTGAAAGGAAAAAGTTAATATTAATTAAAAAAAAGAAGTAAACTGAATAGATATAATATAAATTGACACCCTTAAGTTGTGGGCTGATGATAAAACATGATATGTAGGAACCACAACAGAAAGCAGAAGCAGAAAGATGAAGGAAGCAAAAGAGATAACTTGGGATACAAAATCAATATAGACAGAGAATGGGAAATCACTGACAAAGAAGCACAGCAAAGAAGAGATAAGCTGGCAGCACCTAATTTAAAAAAGAAAAGAAAAGAAAAAGGGGGGGGAGGAAAGAGGAAAGAAAAGCAAGAGACAACAAATAAACAGAGAAAAACGAAACAACCACACAAGCAAGCAGTCAAACAAATCTAAGGAAGAACAGTGTTCCTTCTTTGGCCCTTGTGGAACCTCTCAGCCTGCTTGTATTTATCAATCAATTGCCCTGCAAGATTCTATCTGCAGGTTTTGAGGCAGATTTTAGCTATTAAAATAAATTAAAAAGGAAAATTCATTTTTTTTAAAGTGACTTTTTTTTTTGGTGAAATAAGGGATCCAAAATATGTCCTCTTCTAGACCACCCCCATCACTGAGGGGAACCTAACTAGGCTTGAGGACACTAATCAAGCACTTCCCACTTCATGGCCTCCCCAGGGGAGTTGAATCTCTGATGCTAGTCAGTGCAGAATGATAAAAATGGCTGACTCTGCCCCCTTTGGAGGCAAGGCTGAGTATCACCATGCTATTGTGTAAAACAGGTTTCCTCAGTAGATTTGCCTCTCCCCTCAGCATGGCGCTGTTTCCTGGAGCTGGCTTATCTGCTCCTCAAAGCTATGAGGGGGTCGAGGCAGCCAAATTCACAGAAAATATACCTCTTTCCACCTTCTGTCAGAACCCTCCCACTCTCCTAGAATGCTCCCTCTTACAGGCTTCCCGTCGGGGAGTTGTGGTGTTTCACTAGGCAGCTCGGTAAGTCAACTTCCTCAGCAAATTCACCACTCCCCTCAGCCTGGTCCTGCTTCAAGCCAGCTAATTTGTTCCCCAAAGCTGCAAGGCGTTCCAGGCAGCAAAATCCACAGAAAGGAAAGCCTTCTCAAACCTCCACCAGAATCCTCCCACTCCCCAAGAACACTCCCTCTCACTGCTTTGCGGGCAGGAGTCGTGGGTCAAACCAGCCTTTTTCCCTGAGGGTGGGGCTCAGCAGTCTGTGTTAACCTCCATAAGCAGGGTTAAAACTCATGAATCTCCACCAAGTGATCCATGACACCAAGCTGCCTGCAGGTATATGTCCCAATCTTCTTGCTCCATGTGCCCACAGCACAGAACCCCGGGCAAGACCCTGTCCCCAATCAGCCATCCTCAGAGAGCTAATCAGTGAGTGCCCTCCTAAATTGATGCCATCTTCCTTCCTCCATCCAAATATATGTTGGATGACACTTATTTCTATCCCAACAATGCACAGACACTGAGGCTAGTGTTTGTCAAAGCCAGTAACAAGATGACAAAGAACAAACTAATTAGCACTTTGATCCACTAATTAGCACTTAAATCCACTCCATTCTGGAAATATGTTTCATTATGGAATCCTGTGGCCTAATGTGGGAAGTTCTGATATCCATGCCCCCAGATGCCTGGGACCCTAAGCAATATGCCCCACAGAGTTGTTTCCACATATCATCTAAGATTGGTTCGCTTAAACCTACACTACTGGTATTACATCAGCCTCCCTACATTTGCAGATGTGCTGGCACCCTCTTTCTTATACCACAGAGCAAGTATAGAAATCTTGGCCATTGTTAATTAGTTCTTCAATCTCATTTGAATGTGTAGAAACCAGACATAAATTTCTGTTGCAGTGTGCTCTGCTGGGAAACAATCATTTTGGAAATCTTCTTGCTGGGTATCAGAACCAGTACCAGAAGCATTCACCATCCCCAGGTGGTCCCATGAAGAGCTTATGTTCCTTCCCTCCAAAGACTGAGAATTTTAAATTTGATCCACTATACTATTTTGAATTTTTCTTTCTGCCCTTTCTCTTTCCTGCTGTATCCTGGAAACTTTCTTCACATCTCATTGGAGGAATTCACCCACACCCCACCCAATGATCACCATCCTTTACAATCATCCAAATGAAACAAAAAATAAAAATACTATTAAAAGACAACTTCCATACATCTTAAGATATTTGTTGAGTGTGTGTGCACTTAGCATGAGCACAAGTAAATATTATAGAGGAATGCTAGCTTTATCATATAATTTCATTAATTAATGTGAGGCAAGAAAAAGAAGAAAAATGATCCCCTTATTTAGCTATGAAGTATTAGGTTTTAAAAAAGGGAGGAAGGAAGGGAAAAAAATGTACAATTTAATTTTGCTTATCATCCTTTCATTTTTGCCCCTGAAGTGATTTTCTGACCATTGCAGCTACCTTATCTGTGTTCACATTTTGCAGAAGGGGATAGCATTATAATTAATTTTTTATATTACAAGGATGTTTATATGGTTAATATAATGTTTGATATGCTAAAGAAAACAAAAGAGGAAAAAAGACACTTAAGACATATTCTCAGGTACATATATAATGTTCACTAATATTTGAAAGTCATATATAAACAATGAATCTGAATTCCATGATTAATTTGTAATAGCTCTGTTACATCAGATTGGGCCTGATGTTAACATATGTAATCGTAACTCTGAGGAGCAGAGATGTCAGAAATGACCCTGAATTAGGCACTCAGCACTTTGGCCTTACAAATGCGTAAGTCTAAGGTGACACATGATTTTGGCTGAACACCAAGGCTGAAGCTGAATTTCAGAAAACTCCTATTTAACAGTTTTCTACAAGGTACTTAAATTTGAGAATCAATAATCTATACTTGAACAAAACCTGAGGGACCCCTCCTCCACACCTGCCTTGAAACTCTTAACCAAAACTTCTCAAGCAGGCCAGATCTAAAGGATGAGCCTCTAGAAAACCCAGACTTTGAGTGGTTCACAGATGGAAGGAAAGGAATTAAAAGGGCATGCTATACAGTGGTTTATCAATTGGGAACTATAGAAGCCCAAGGCCTTCCCCTTGGACCTCAGCCCAGAGGGCAGAACTGATTGCCCGCACCTGAAATTTAATGATAGCAGCTAAGAAAAAAGCTAACATTTAGACAGACTCCAAGTTTGCTTTCTTCATATGCTTTTCCTCCAACTCACTCTGCTGTGTGGCAAGAATGAGACTTGCTTACTAACAGTGGATCACCTATTAAGCACAGGTAAGAAATCCTGGACTTATGAGAGGCTGTTCTGTTGCCCCAAGAAATAGCAGTTATGCATCGCCAAGGACACAAGAAGACAAACACTGCTATAGCTAGGGGAAATGCCTGGGCAGGAGCAGTAGCTAAAGTTGCAGCACAAACCCATGTCTCCCTCCTAGCCCTTATTTCAGAACCTGTCCCATTATCATACTCTGGGGAGAACTGGCAGATAGACTTTACCCACATCCCATCTTGCCAGGGCTAAGCATTTCCAATTAGAAGGGAAACAACAAATGAAGTGGCTAAGGTCTTCCTTCAGCTTTGCCCCTTCAAGATGGTCTATTGGTGACCTTTCCTCACTCAGGACCTGAAGACCAGGTTCTGATAAAAACCTGGCAGGAGAACAGCCCTCACTCCCAATTAGAGTCAAAATGGAAAGAACCTTAACTCTGTGGTTCTAATAACTCTCACAGCTGTTAAAGTTAAAGGAATTGCCAGGTGTGTCCAGTTATCCTGAGTGATGCTATTTGCCCAAGGAAGTGCCAAATCACCAGAAGCACTGATGGGTGAGTGGCAGCCATTGGATGTCCTGAAATATCCCTTCAAGAGACAATGTTAAGTAGTGCTAATGTCAAAGACTGTTCCCTCAAACTCTAGACCAAATGCCTATTGCTAGGGGAAGGGCAAGCCAGACACTCCTTACAAAATCTTGTCTGTGTCCATTTCCTGAATTTCCTTCTTATACAATAAGTAGCAGGGCAATGTCTCTCTTCATCCCCTCCTAGCTGTATTAGACATAACCACCACCCTGAGAACTGGGATTGGCAGTTTATACTAGATCCAACTCATCTACCACAAACTTTCCTTAGAGTTAACCAACAGCATAGAAGAAACTAGCCATGGCTTATAAGCTGTAAGAAAGCATACAGGCTTTCATGCTACTGTGGTGCTGCAAAATCACAGTGCACTAAACATGCTAACAGTATCACAGGGAGGAGCATGTCTGTTCCTCAAGAAGGAATGCTGTTTCTATGTAAATCACTATGAAATAGTCCTAGACGGCATTCAAAATCTGCATGAAGAAGCCTACCAGCTTTGGGGGGATGCAGCCTTTGGAAGCATATGACCTTTCCTAATCTCATGGTCCAGTATCCTTTTGGTGGGGCCTTGTATTTTCAAAATTATAATTAAGTTTATTTTTTCCAGAATCAATTCCTCATTAGTCATGCAGGGATTTCATAAAGCTTTACCCATGGCCCTGGACTTGTCTTCCTCCAACTGTGATAGAATAGCCAGAGAATTTTACAATTTGTCAGTTAAGGCCTTCTACCCCTAAACAGCAGGGAGTAGTTACAGAAGAATGACCATTGCCCTTTAGCACCTCCTTAAGAATAAGGGTGTAAACCCTCTATGGGGGGAGTTGAGGTAGGTTAGTTCAGGAAAAGGGAAGATGAGTCTAAGACATGGCAGAAAAACATGGCTGTGAAACATGTGGCCATGGAGCCCCACCTGGAAATCCCAAGGGAAAGACTGCCACCAAGAAGGCTGCCAGAAAGACTCTGTGAAACCCCGACCATGAGAAACCCATTTGGAATGATATTGGAACAAGATCCCATCCAGGGTCAAGGGGAAGCTCCAGATACCCTCAAGGGGCCTCACCATTGGTCCCCTGGGAAATAATGGGTGCAGTAAACAATCAGAACAGCAACCAGCCTGGGCCTGTCCCCCAACATTAGGTAAGGGAGGAGCAAATAATAGCTTAATAAAGGTAGCCCACAAGTTTAAAATGCTCTCTCTGCTTAGAGGAGCCCACATTTACAAGTCTAGATGAATAATCCTGTTCTGTTATCTCATTTCTCAGTAAACTACTGGCATAACAAAACTGGCATGTTCTTAAATTCTTTCATGTAACATAGCCAAGAACCTAGAGGAATCCATCATTCCCCAACTTCACTATGGTTGAAAATTTTCCCATTAATCATGTTTTTGGGTGGTTGATACCATACAAAAGTGGGTTCTTTTCTCCTGATGCACCTTTAAAACCAATTCCTGAGACACTGGAGTTTCAAGGAGAGAAAGAGTTTATTTCTTTGCACAAACAAAGGAGGTCATTTGCCTTAGGTGGCCCAAAGACTGCCTCCCTGATCTGCAGAAATTCGAATATTTTATAACATATGGGTGCTAATGCATAATTGGGGTGGAGCTGGACACAGGTTCGTTCATTAGTAAACATTAAGGTGCTGAACAGGATGGGGGTGGGCATGTAGCAAACCAGAGTCAGTCACAAGAATTTGGATGGGGATATACAGAACAAAGATTTTTACAAAGTTTTTCATATGAATATTAAACAGAGGTGGGTGGAGTGGTTATCAACCCAATAGTAAGCATACACAATGGTGAGCTGAACCCATAAACAAGGGCAAGTTCAATCTAGAATTACCATCACAATAGAAAGCTACCCAAAGATGAGTCTATTCTATAAA
>JAQZBX010107592.1:0-10634 GCA_029593785.1 Cabassous unicinctus
TGTGAAGAGGAAGAGTCCCTTGGTACACTAGAGCCCCTAGGAGTCTGATTACTTGTTCAGGGATCATCTACAGGGACCCCTACTGGGGTGCTTATCATGGATAACAGTGAGGGAATCTCTCGAGGAGGACTGCCACCATAAAGGGCCCATGTGTACCTGTGACCCAAACCATGTGTAGTGACGTCTCCCAGACGCTCTGGCTGCGGCCATGGAAGGTGCTCAGCTGTGTCTCCATCACCAGGGACTCTCCCAGCAGGAAGATGAGGAACCACAGGTAGGAGGCAGAGTGCAGCAGGAACTTCAGCACTGGTATCTTTAGCAGGCGGCCCAACTTGGGTGAGGAAGGAGGGAGAGGATGGCTCTCCCTCTTCTGGAAGCCCTGCTCAGCTGCTCAGTCCACACATGACTCTCTCAGATTCACTCACTCACTTTTTCAGACATTGGTTGAAAACATACCATATCTCAGGGCTCTATACTTTCATATCTATTGTCTCCTTCACAGCCATAGGAAGTAGGTATTATTATTGTTTTTCAGATGAGTAACTGAGGATCACATAAGTGAAATAGCTTTCTGTTAGAGTCCCAAAGGCTCCTCAAACTCAACGATGTTAAAAAATAAATTCATCAACTCCTGTCTCAAACTTGCGTCTCCTTCTCCTGTGTCCCCATCTCAGAAAACAACCTGTCACCCAGGCAGGCACCTGAGAGGCATCTCTGCATCCTCTTTCATACACATTCTGACAGTCTCCCTGATTCCTGGCACACCCCTCCCCAACCCCTCAATCAGTCCTTACACCACTTATGGAGAGATGTTTCCAAAACACAAAACTGATTAGGTCACTCAGCTCAGTAAAATCCTACCATGGTTTTCCATTGCCCCATGACAATGTCCTAATGTCTTCCCATGGCTTACCAGGCCCTGCAAGATCTGGCCCCTGCCCACTTCTCCAGCCCCCGCCCCTCTTACCACTCGGTATTATACTTTAGCAGCACAGAATTCCTTTCATTTTGTCTGATTCCCATTGTTCTCCCTTTCTGGGCTTTCATGCATGCTGTTCCTGCTTCCTAAAATACTCCCCTTCCTACAATTCGCCTCGTTAATAGGAACAGAGCTTGTTCTTCATTACATCCCTAGTGCCAGACATAATGTCTGGCTCACAGTAGGGTCTCAAGGAAATAGTGTATAGGATTAGGCTTTGGAGGCAGAGATCTCAATTTAAACCCTCACTATGCTATTTACTGTGTACCATGGACAAAAAAGTATTTACATTCACTGTGCCTCGCATTCTTCTATAAAACAGAGGTGATGCCTACCTTCAAGAGCTACCTCAAGTTACTTAATGGGAACATTCAAAAAGTGCCCAGCCCAGGGTCTGGCATAAAACAAGTGCTCAGTAAATAGCAGTTATCACAAATCTCATTCTTAGTACCCGGGACTTGGGTGCCAGCCAGTAGCCAAGGCAGAGGAAGGGCATGGTGAGAAAGATAAGGAAGGCGACAAAGAGCTTCCAGATGGTGGTGCTTCCACGCCAGCCGGCTAGGTTCCCACACCAGATGGAGGACAGGACTTGCTGGCAGATGGGGTGTGCTACAAACTAAGCAGAGAAGGGGCATGAGCAGAAGGGGTCACCAGTCAGGAAGGAGGCAGGGGGATCCATCTGGGTGCCCAGCCCTTACTTTCCTGTCACAGAGATTGAGCCATCCTTCCTTCCTCCCCAGGCCGGCCAGTCCAGAAGAGAGGCAAGTCACTTGCCATGTTACCGTGGGCAGGCCCCACCCTCTCTGGGCCTTGGTTTCCTCCTCTGTGAAGGAGGAAGCTGAATTCAAGGATTCTTATGGACCCTCTAGATCCCACATTCTTGACTCTAAATCAGGCTGTGGTGGGTGGAGCAGGGTATGCAAGTCCCAGAAACCCCCAGGTTCCCTGCCGCCTTAGAATTGTGGGCCACCAGCCTGAATGGTCTTGAGGGGAGAGGACGGGAAGGGGACTTGGGGTCTTGGCATACCCCTGTATGCCATGGGAGCCATTATGAAGGAAGGTTTTTGGTTAGCGTGCTGGTGGGTTAGGATAACTGAGGGTGAGTGAGGTGAGGATGTAGGGGCTGGAGGAGGTAGAAAGGAGAATAAGGGGAGCATGTCTTCAGCTTGGGGTTGGGGAAGCACCTCATGAGGGAGGGAATATTAGAATCACTTGCTAGCTAAGCCTCAAGAGATCTAGTGCAAGCTCCTTGCTGAATAGAGTGAGGTTCTGAAGTCTAACCAGGGAAAAGAACTGACCCAAAATTACTCAGGAGGTCAGAGGCAGATCTAAGACCCAGATATCCTGGTCTGAAGGTGGGGTTCTGGGTTGTCCAAGGGCTGGGAAGAGGTAAGGGGCTTTCACTGAAGGTAAGTAGGGAGGGTTGGAGACCCATAGGATCAAGGGCTTAGATGGAAGGGTATCCTGTGTCAAGGTCTAAGAGGGGTCCTGAGGCCAGGAAAAGGAATTGCTTAGGGTTGGAAAGGGGAATACCTAGAGGTGGCAGGGCAAGGGATCAGAGCAGGGGCAGGACAGGTGGATGGATAGGGCCTGGCTGACCCGCTTCTGGTTGTAGTTGATAGCCAATCGCAGCCTCGCCAGGTTGGGGATGCCCTCTTCAAAGGCCTGGCCCAGGCCCTCAGCCTCAGGCTCTGTCTCGCTGTCCTCGCCCAGGTCGTTGAGCACCGCAGTGACCTCGCTCTGGTTCCGGCACATGCCCAGCAGCTCAAAGCCATAGTCCTGGCTCAGCAACTCCAGGGCAATGTACTCAGGCTGTAAGAGAAGCAGGCCCATGTGTGCCTGCCACCCTGTGGACCCAACCTCACCAAATCAGTCCACCACCACCCCACGACCCCCTTCCACAATGGGCCTGGCCCCCCTCTGTCCAACCCCTGGGCTCTCTTCCTACATTGGTGTCATCCTTTCCTTTCTTGTTTGCCACCTCATCTCTCCTCCTTGCTATGAGATACCTCGTGTCACCTTTGCCTCATCACCTAGTTACTTCAACTCAAACCCGTCACCTTTGCCCATTCCTTGTACTTCCTTTTTCTATTCTCTACTTCCTGCCTCACTTTAACTTGTACTCCTTATGCCTTTCAAGTGTTCATTTAATTTTTTCTGAGCATCTACTTTATATGAGATCCCATGCTGGCAGTTTTAGGAGCTGTAGAAATGAACAAGCCAGTACTTGCCTCCACTTTATCTATCCTAGCCTTGGTTTTACTTGAGCCCTTACCCCAGAGAGAATCCAGGCTAGGATTTCAGGAGGCTGGATCTGAGCTTCATCATTGTCCCATCAGGTGATGTAACCTTGGGCAAGGTATTTCCCTTTTTCAGGCCTCAATTTCCTTGCCTGTAAAATCAGGATGACTGATCCTGCTATGCCTCCCTCTGTGGACTGCTATGGGAATGGAGGGAAATTATGCCCATGAAAGTTCTTTGGAAAGGACTCCACTTTCCTGCTTTCTTCTTCCTATGCTTCCACAACCCAGAGTGGGAGGCAGCAGGCGCTTTCTCCAGCTCGCATAGCACAAACAGCATTCTGCCTTAGGCCTCCATTTTTATATCCTTATGTTTCCCCACTTAATGGTAATCTTGAGGCCAGGGACCAAGTCCGCTTGCACAGGTGGGATGTCAGTGGATGAGTGATGAGCTCAACTGCATTAGTGGTATTCAAGGCCCCTGACTGGTCCCTGCCTCTAGGCCTCCCCTGGCTCACCCTTCATTCTTGGTCCTACAGTCTCACCTGCCCTCATCATCATGTCTCTGCTTTTGCTCCCTCAGAACCTTGGCTTGGACTGTGTCCCTGCCCCTATTCCTCTTTATTAGACTACCCATTTCTGTAACTAATTTCAATCTTGCTTCTTCTGAGGTGTCTTCCCTGACTACAACAGCTGTAGCTTTCCTAACCTCTGTTTCCTGGGATCTGGAAGCCTTGCTAGCACCATCCAGAGGTGCCAAATGAAGTCGGGTGTCCTGAGAGGGTCTCGTTCCCCTCTTCTGCACTCTGTCTGCAGTCATCAGCTTGAGAGTCCCATCGTCTGGCCCCTTTTATTCCCCCCGTCTCCACAATACTCTAGGTGGGAACACAGTAGGTACTCAGAGAAGATATTATATTGAATGTCATCTCTAAGCCTGTCCAGCTGTTCAGACCCAGGCACCCCTAGGGTGGGGGTTGTGCCGTCCCCATAAGACTAGGTGCCCCTGGAGTGACTTCTTTCTGCTCTCATGAATGAAGCCCCCTCAGGGTAGGATTCTGAGGATTCCTGAGGAGAGACTAGGCCTCAACCTCTTTCTGTTGTTTTCTACTTCCCAGAACACCCATCACAGGCCCACCCATGCTGAGGTGGAAGAACATATATGGGGCACAGAGGGAAGGGCAAAGTATGAGAAACCAACCTTAAACTCAGGCTCCTTGCGTGCAAGGCGCCTGAGCTCGCGGCTGAGCTGGAAGGCAGCCAGCATGGCATCCTCACTGGCCAGTGAAAGGTGAGCTCTACTGGCAATGCCACGGTAGGTGTTGATGCGGGACAAGGAGAACTTCAGCAGGTCATAGCGGCGGGCATTGCTGCACTCGAGGCAGGCACAGGAGACTGGGTGGGGCCGGGCAATACTGTGGCCCTGTTCCATGAGCAGCTGTGCAATCTCATACAGGTCCTTCTGGCAGGCTAGGGTGAGAGGAGTGACACCAGGTGCAAAACGGGAGCCATCGATTGATGAGTCAAAGAAAGCCAGTGAGAAAGACCTAGTGTCTACTTTGCGGCCCTTCTCCCGTTCCAGCCGGGCCAGCAGGCGACGCACCACTGCTGGTTGGTTTGTGTCTATTGCCACTAGCAGTGCCTCGTGGATCTGCCGGAAGTCAAACTTGACATTGGCCAACAGCATATCAGTGATGGTCTCATGGCCCAGGCGGATGGCCAGGTTGAGGGCTTCCCTCCAGGAGCGATCTTCAGCCTCTTCCACATTCCGCAGGGGCCCTCCTGGCCCACTGCCTGTGGCCTCAACCCCTGACTCCAGCAGCTGCTGCACAAGGCCCAGCTGTCCCTCCTGGATGGCACCCAGGAGTGGAGGTGGGAACTTCAGCTTTTTGTTCACAATCTCAGTCCAGTTAGGCTGTGGCTGAATGAAGGAATGAAGAGGGTGGGACCCCAAATCTCCAAGTCCCTTCACCTTGTAGCCTCCCTCACCCTTCTACCCTCAAGCCCTTAACCCTCTACACCATTATATTCTTCCTTGTCCCAAACACATACTAGCAAAAATTTTCTTATTCACCATTTTATTGTGCAGATTCTTGGGTTAGAAAAGTGCCAGGACTGAGTTTGACTGGGGACCCCTTCTTTGCTTCAACTTCCTCCCCTCATAAGTGGCCCCCTGCCCCATCACAGAGGGGACAAATGTGGGTAGGTTAAAGCAGGCAGATAGGGCTAGCCCAGAAGCCTAACTCCACATGCAGGCACACAGTATCTTCCTAGGATCTAGCTCCCATCTTGTTGACTCAATCTCCCAGCTGCTCATCCCTCCGGAAATCCCAGAGCATCTCCAAAGGGCAGGTCTAGACATGTCCGCACAGGAGGGTCTTTGAGCTGGGCTTTTCTCAAGCCCCTCAGCTCTGACCAGGCCTCCTTCCAGGATCCCAACATGCTCCTCCTTTACCAAAGCCCCCTAGCTATGGCATCTCCAGTTTTGGGGGGCATTTCTTCCCCTCACTGCTATCTTTTCCTCTCTTCTCCCAGGTCATCCCCATCCTCATTGCTCTTCTCTTCTGGGCCCAGGCTCAGAATTCTAGGGGCTCCTCCCCTACCCCATGGAGATGCCCCATCACTGGTCAGCTGTCCCTCTGGGTCAATCTTCTGTTTCATTCACCACCAGAAATAGGAGCACTATGGGGGAAGGTGTGGGAGTAGAAGGTCTCTTACCGTGAGGGGGTCCATGGCCGCACCCACCTATGCTGGCAGGGACTGAAGGACTGAACTCCTGCTGTCTGCAACCCTGACTGTGCCTAGCATCCTCTTTCCTACCCATTCAAAACCCCGCCCTGGGCCCTCCCTTTGCCAGGACCAGCTGCTACCCCTCTGCCCTGTACCCTGGAGACCAGGGGAAATAGCGTTAGTTTTCATGATGAAATATTCTGCGAAAGGGGAGAGAGGATGTAGTTGCTCAAAGAAGTTGGGAATAGAATTTAGAATGTCATTCCTGAAGAGGACCTTAGAGACCCTCTGGTCCAACTATCTCAGTGTACAGATGGGAAATAGGATTGCCCAAGATTCCATAGCCAGGCCTAGGACAATCCCTTCATCATTAACTCATCTGGTCCCTATAATAGCTCTGGGCACAGGATGGGGGGAGGTGGGATTTTCTCTCTCAAGCTACTGAGGATTAATTCTGGGCCAAGGTAAATAATTTGCTTAAAGTCACACAGAGTTCTGTTACCTGATTATACCTAGGTCAGGAGCCCACAAAGGACACTGAGAGTTACATTATGGGATCCTGGGTGTTACTTTCATGTTCAAAAACTACTCTCCCTTCCCAGTACACCACAGGATCTTATCTGTCAGGCAGTGGTGTTCTCTTCACTGGGCTTGTTTTCCTTCCAGGAAAATGGGTATGAAGATGTACCACCCTCACAAAGGAAAGTTCTGGATCATGTCTCAAAACCAAAAGAGATCACTAATTCTACCTAGGGGGAAGGGGACAGAGCTATCCTTGGAGCACTGGATGCCATGGTGACAGAAGTCTTGACAACTGGGAGTGAGGAATAAATTAGGCCCAATGGTGCCCTCAGGCAGACTCCTGAGAGAATGAATTGAGGGAAGGAGGTTAGGCTTCATCAGCCCTTTTCAGCTGTCGAAAGATTCACTCTCTATTCTTAGTTGTGCTAGCATAGGAGATGGAGGGCCAACACAATAGGACCTCATGGCTCATGCCTGAGGGACCTCCCCACACAGGCTGGCATGTTCTTCTATTTCTCCCGCCAAAAACTGAAACTGGCAGATAGGGCACTGGACCCAGGAAATGGGTGGTGAGCTCTCTGGGGAGAAAACCCACAGTACAGACTGGGATGAAGATGGTGATGAGGAGGGAGAAGCTGGGTGAGGCAGGGAGGTCTCTCCACAAGTGGCAGCGTGCAGAGGAAGAATCTCAATGCTGAAGGAGCCTAAGAGGGAGAGAGGGAGAGAAACAAAATTGGGCCTGCTCCCAGGCAGGATGCCACCCCAAGGAGTCAGAAGGGAATATCTGCTGTCAAAATGCAGCTATTTATATAGGGAATTTATCATGGTTCAATATCTTATACCTGAAGGACACTATCCAGTCATGTGCCCACCAAACATTTATTATTTACTGTATGTCAAACACTGTGCTAGGAGCTGAGGGATGTAAACCTAGGCTTGCCCTTATGGAACATAGAGTCCAGTGGCAAAGGTAAACTCTGAACACAAATTACAATGATTCAAAATAAGTGAGAAGTGTTAAACCTAAGGGAATCAGAGAATGCTACAGGAGCTCAGCTGGGAGCAATTATCTGAGATCAGAGACGACTTGGCAAAGAGACTTAGAATGTAAGTAAAATTTGGACATGGAGAAAAAGGTTATGAAGGAAATTCTAGGTTCCCTTCAATAGTGTTTTATATTTCTCTGAGAGCAGGGCCATGTCCTTTCCTCAGTTTAGCTGATAATCTGAGCAGGTGCTCAATACAGACTTGTCTTGAACTTCAGTTGGCTAAAAGGTTGGATGTATACATAGGTGCTGTAGAGAAGAAAGAGGTAAGGAGTCCAAATACAAATGTTTCTTGGTAGCATTCCCAGCTCTCCTATTCCTCCCTCAAGGGATGCCGAGTAGGCCCACAACCACTTCCAGTGCTCAAGCCAGGCAACTTACCTTCACAAATGGGGCACTGTCCACTATCCTGGACACCACTGTTTTGGGTCTGGGGTCGGTGCTGTTCTCTTTGCTCTGCCCTTGCTGTCACCTTCCTGTTTGACCGAGAGTTAGAGTTGCATAAAGGCCTGTAAGAAAGAATAAAGAACAGCTTTTAGCAAGATGGTGTCACCAGTTATAAGGACAGAAGGAGGCTGGAATTAGGACAAAAAGCATGTGGAGCCAGAAGCCCTGGATTGGAGTCCTGGCTTCCCCACTTTGTGATCCAGGCAAGAGGGAACCTACTTAAACTTTGAACATCTAAGAAGAGACTCTATTACTACCTCATGTTATTTATTTATTGAGATATAATTCACACACCATAAAATTCACCCTTTTAAAATATTCAATTCCATGGTTTTTATTATATTCATAAGGTTTGTGTAACCTCACCACTATATAATTCCTGAACATCTTCATTGTCCCCAAAAGAAACCCTGTATCCATTAGCAGTCACACCCTATTTCCCTCTCTCCCCAGCCCCTGGCAATTACTAATCTACTTTCTGTCACTATGGATTTGCCTATTCTGGACATTTCAAATAAATGGAATCATACAATGTATGGCCTTTTGTGTCTAGTTCTTTCACTTAGCACAATGGTTGCAAGGTTCATCTATGTTGTAGCATGTATCAGTAATGAACAAGGCTTCTATAAACATTTGAATACAATTATTATTTTTTTTAGGAGGTATCAGAGGTTGAACCCAGGACTTTGTACATGGGAAGCAGGCGCTCAAACCACTGAGCTACACCTACTCCCTATATACAAGTTTTTGGGTGGACATGTTTTCATTTTTCTTGCATATATACCTGGGAGTGGAATAGCTGGGTCATTTGGTAATTCTATGTTTAATTTTTTGAGGAACTGTTAAACTGTTTTGCAAAGTGGCTGCACCATTTTAAATTTCCACCAGTAATGTATGAGGGTTCTAGTTTCTCAACATCCTTGTCAACACTTGTTATTGTCTGTCTTTTTGATTCAGCATCTTAGTGGATGTGAACTCATATCTCACTGTGGTTTTGATTTGCATTTCCCTGATGGTTAATGATACTGGGCATTTTCTCATGTGTTTACTAGCCATTTGTATATTTTCCTTAGGAAATGTTTTAGTTTCCCAGGCTGCTTAAGCAAATACCATGAAATGGGTTGGCTTAAACAACGGGAATTTATTAGTTTATAATTTTGAGGCTAAAAGGAAGTCCAAATCAAGGCATCATCAAGGTGATGCTTTCTCTTCAAAAACTGGCATTCTGGGGTTGGCTGCCGGGAATCCTTGGCTCTTCTGTCACATGGCAAGGCACATGGTGGCATTTCCTGGTCTCTCTTCTCTTCCGGGTTTTGTTGATTTCATCTTCTTACTTCCTATGGTTTTCTCTCTTTCAAGTCTCAGTTCATTCCACTTTTAAAGGACTCCAGTAATAGTAGTAAGACCCATTCTGATTGAGGTGGGCTACACCTTCTTAAGTGAAGTAACCTCATTAAAAGGTCCTACTTTTAATAATAATTATTGTGTGTGTATTCCTTGGGATTTGTTTTTTATATAAAAGATCAAGTCATCTGCAAATAGATAGTTTTACTTTTCCCTTTCCAATCTGGATGTCTTTTATTTCTTCTTCATACCTAATTGCTCTGGCTAGAACTTCCAGGAGAATGTTGGATAGAAATGGTGAAAGCAGACATCTTTGTCTTGTTCCTGATCTTAGTTTGTTGAGTATTTTCATCATGAAAGGATTTTGTATTTTATTGAATACTTCTGCATCTATTGAGATGATCATGTGGTTTTTTACTTTTATTCTAGTAATATGTTGTACTACATTGATTTTCATATGTTGAATCAACCTTGCATTCCTGGGATAAATCTGCCTTCAGAGTTTCACTGCCTTCATTTCAGAATGTCTGAAATGACTCTAGGCAAAGCAGATACATTTTGGTACTTCAGAAACTAACAGATACAAGGAAAAAGGTATCAGAAATCTGTTGCCCTTCTTAATAAACAAGGCTCATCTAACAAGGATCATCTCAGGCTGGCCATAGAGGGAGAATTACGAGAGAGAGAATGCCCACGTGGGAGTTGGTTCTCACAGCCCCAGTGTTTGCCCCATTTCAAACATTTACCTTCCATTTTAGTTAGCAATAGTCAAGCAACAAATTTTAAGGAGTGCCAACTATATGCCAAACAGTGTGTTAAAAATAGTTAGTTCTCACCATTACTAGCCTTTGGGGATACCACCATACCTTTAAACCAGGGGTCAAAACTCAGTATTTAAGCAGCTGAACAGGTAATAAATTGAGAAGTTCCTGGTATAAGTATGGGAATGGTGATGCCAGAGGAGGTCAGGAGAGACAAACTCCATTTCAAGGTAAATTCTTTAAAAACACCATATACCAAACCAAAAGGTCCAATGCCAGCCAGTGTGCAATCTCTCTTCCCTTAATATCTACTCCCTATATCAGAGCCAAGATCAGGATGCAACATTTAAATCAGATTTTACTAAACGCCAGGAATAGCACAAGGGTAAATATATATGGGGTAATATGGATGTAGGTAATGTAGTCCAGGAGATATAGTAGGCTCATCTTCAGATTCTGGTTCACTAGAGGGTTGTATTCTTGCCTGGCTCTAAGCCTGACAACATGTAGAAAAGAACATTTTTTCTTTACTACCTTCAAGGTCCAGACCAAGATATAAATGAAGCAA
>JAQZBX010107593.1:0-10633 GCA_029593785.1 Cabassous unicinctus
TTCTATAAATATATAAATATGTCATCTATTTTAAACAAATCAATTTTATTGATATATTTTAATAAAGCATAGAATTTATCCAAAATGTACAATCAATGATATTTGGTATAATCACATAGTTGTGAATTCATCACTTCAATCACTATTAAAGCATGTTCATTATTTCAATAAAAATAATAAACTAAAATAAGACAAGAAAATTCCTTACCTCTCAGTCTCTGTTTCCCCTGCTGTGCATAGCTGCTATTTCTGGCTATTCTTGCACAAATATTTATTTGTTTATTAAGCAATTTTATTGAGATATCTTCGCATACAATATGATCTAGCCAAAGTGTATAATCAATGGCTTTTTTAAGCTGTTAAAAAGTCCTTTATTGTAAAACTGTAAAATAAATAGAATAATATATTGAAATAAATTATAAGTTTTACAAGAAAGTACAAGGCCAGTTTAGATTTAATATATTCAATTATAAAAAATAATGTAGCAACAAATATTTGCAAATGTTAATAATAATTCAAATATAAAAGAAATTAATTATAACATAATTGTAATTTTTCTATTACAGTTGTAACTATTGGATATAATAATCTCTAAAACAAAAATTATAAATGTTTGGTTTGGCTATTTAATATCCAGTTAGGCCTTAATTTGTTTTAGATAATCATACTCCTATTTGGGACTCTTTCACATCTTATTGGAATGAATTACAGAAGATAATAATTTGCCAACTCATAATTTTATGAGTCAGAAAAACTAAAAATCTTGTTCAACAGTAGTCATGCTAATCATTATTCATTTCAATAGATTATTTTAATTAAAGAGTATGAATAATAAAGGGTTAAAGAAAAATGAGGCATCCAAAAATATATCTCTTCCCCAGCCTTCCTCAACTAAAAACAAGTGTTTATTTTTTATGAAAAGATTTACAGAATATTGATCACAGGAGCAATTTGTCAGCTGCATTGAGTAATTATTGTTCAGATAATATAATGTTATTATTTTACATTTTTCTGGTCTAGTCCAGCTCTTTTTGGTTAATATTTGCATGGAATGCCTTTTTACAACCTTTCACTTTTAACCTGGTTGTGTCTTTATATCTTATAGATAACATATAGACAGCTTATATTTTTTCAATCCATTCTTTCAGTCTATGTCTTTTAATTGGGATGTTTAATCCATTAATATTCAGAGTTATTACTTTGAAGGCATTACTTACTTCATCCATTTTGTCCCCTGGCTTTCTGTTGTCATATCATTCTATTGTCTGTCATCTTTTAAGTTTACCTTTCCTAATAATCTTCATTTCTGAACTCTTCTCTAATTCTCTCACCCTTATTTTTTCCTTTCAAGCTGAAGCACCCCCTTTAGTTTCTCTTACTAATCTTGTCTTTTGGTAACATATTCTGTCCGGTTTTGTTTATTTGTGAAGACTGTGAATTCACTTTCACTTTTGAAGGACAGGTTTGCTGGATACAGAATTCTTGGCTGGCAAATTTTCTCTTCCAGTTCCTTAAATACAGCACACCACTTTCTGTACTGCTCCATGGTTTCTAATGAGAAGTCAGCATTTAATATCATCAAGTGGCACTTGTATGTCATGTTTTGCTTTTCTCTTGCTGCTTTCAGAATCCTCTCTTTATCACTGATATTTGTCACTATGAATAGTAGGTATCTCAGTGTAGGTCTATTCAGATTTATTATGTTTGAGGTGTGCTGTCCTTCTTGGATATTGATATTTATGCCCTTCAAAAGGGTTGGGAAGATTTTATTTCTCTTTTTATCTTTTTAATTATTCTTACTAATAATCTTCCTTACTACTCTCTTCTCAAACCATCTCACTCCTGTTTTTTCCTTTCCACCTGCAGAACTACATTTAGTATTTCTTGAACCCATGCTCATTTTTGAATGCCAGTTTTGCTGGATACAGATTTATTGACTGACAGATTTTTTTCTTTTAAGACCTTACCTATGTCATACCACTACTTTCTGTCCTCCATGGTTTCACATGAGAAATCAATGCTTAACGTTATTGAACTTCCCTTTTATCTTATGGATCTCTTGCTACTTTCAGTATTGTCCCTTACTCTTATTCATTTGACAAATTGATAGTATATGTCTCAGGATAGGCCTCTTAGGATTTATACTGTTTGGAGTGCACTGTGCTACCTGGTCATATATGTCCATGTCTCTCAAAATGTTGGGAAATTTTCAGCCATTATTACTTCCAACACTTTTTTTGGTCCCGTTTCCCTTCTCTTCTCTGTCTGGGATAGCTAAAGTTCATGTTTGTGCATTTCATATTGTAATTCAATTCCGAGTCCTTGCTGATTTTTTCCTTTTTATCTATCTGTTCTACTATCTCTCTCATTTCAGATATACTATCTTCAAAGTCACTAAATCTTTCCCCTGCCTGTTAAAATCTGCTGTTATATTTTTCCAGCTTATTTTTTATTTCTTGCATTGTGCCATTTATCAACATCAGATCCATTATCTTTTTATGTATATCTGCAGTTTCTTCAGTATGTTCCTCCAATGTCTCCTTAATATCCTTTATATCTTCTTTCACTTCATTAAGTTAGTTCATGTTATTTTTGGGACATCCTTGATTAGTTTTTCCACATTGTGCATATCCTTCTGTTTTTAGTTTGTTCAGTAGGCTAGGCCATGTCTTCCTGTTTCATACTATAGCTTGTAATTTTTTTATTGGTGTCTAGACATCTGTTTATCTTGATATGCTTATTCAGATGGTTTGCTTCATTTCTACTCTAGGGTATTAATTTGTTCATTTTTTGTAGTAAATTTCCTTTTTCACACTTGGTTACTCTTATTCTATAGCTTGGTAGTTGCCTATGTTCCCTTGAAAAAATATAAAGACCATAGAAATGAAAAGAGAGACATAGGAAAATAATAATAGCAATAATTTGTTTAAAAGATAGAAAAGGAACCATAAAAGACCCAGGAAAATAAATAAGTAATAAGTATGAAAATCATAAAAAATACAAAGGAATTAGAACAAAAAATTTGAAATAAAAAATGAAACAAAAAAAAAGAAAAATTAGAATAAAATAAAAGACCAGAAAGATGAGAAGAAGAAGAAAAAAATAAAATAAATAAAATGAAGACCAAACAAGAAAAGTTGGAATGAAAGAAAAGCAATGGAAGAGGAAAATATGAAAGCAAAGAAATAAACAAGCTAAGGAGAAAATAAGGAAAAGGAAAAAAAAAAGAAACAAAGAAAGAGAAAACACAACAACAACAACAACAAAAAAACAGAATAACACCCCAGGAAAAACAAGCTTACCACTTAGACCACTAAGAATCATCGCAGGCTAATGTTGCTCAAAAATCAATCAACCTGCAGCCTGCCCTCCACAGATAACTGGTTTTAACAAATAAAATAAAAATTAAAAACTAAAATAATAAACTAAAAAATGGTAAAAAATAAAAATAACAGCTCCAAAGCCTAAAACAAAAAGACTCAGTCTATGAGTTCCCTGTTTTAAGGTGCTAACTGAGTGCCTGACCACCCAGCAGATCACTCCCTGGATCTTTTCTCTTAGGGGGTACCAAGAATCAAACCAGGGACCTTGTATCTGTTAGGCAGGTGTTTCTACACTGACGTACACCCACTCTACAGGTTAAGTAGGCTTCTGAAAACTTATGTGGTTCGTACTGTCCCCTTTCCTTCACAAAAGTTGGGCTTCTAACAGATTGCTAACTATTTCTCTTGGTTTCCTTCTTGCCATAGCTGATTAGGTGCCTGTCTCCACCCTTTTTCACTGACCTAATTCCTCTCTCTTCCATGGCAGTTGGGTGTTACTTCTTGCTCTATCAGATCCCCCTCACCTCTCCCTGGGTCTACTTTGTTGCTGGCCTGGGTCTCTTTTGAGATTGAAAGGGGGTTCAGCTGTCTAAACTTACTGAAGAGAAACCATCCTCTGCCATCCATAAGATCCCTTTTCCTCCCAGGGAAGAGAACATTCTTTCCCACTAAGCTGACTGCCGTGATCCAGGAGTTTTACCAAGGCTATTCACCTTGACAGTGTGGCATATGTGCCATTCTCAACCACAGGGGTGAGTAACTCATGGTTTTCCCTTGACCTCTTGTATCTCTGTCCCTCTCCCTCCTGGATGGTGTACAGCACTCTTCAGATCTGCAGATCCCAAAACCAGCTCCCTCAGAAAGATTTTTGTCTTTCCTCCTCCATTGATTTTGTAAGAGCATTGAGCCTTGCTTATGTCAAAAGATTATTTTAACAAGGGTAACTAATAGGGTAAGAAGAGGAACAAAAATAAGATATGACATATAGAAGCCTAGAGATAGAATGGTTGAAATAAGTACTGCCTTTACAGAAATAACATTGAGTGTCAATGTATTAAACACACCAATTAAGAGACATAGTTTGGCAGAATGTGTATTTAAAAAATGAATCATTTTTATGCCCTTCTACAAGAGACTCACCTTATAGCCAAGGTCACAAATAAGTTGAAAGTGAAAGTTTGGGAAATGATATTCCATGCAAACAGCATCCAAAAAAAGTTGTGGTAGCTATACTTCTATCAGATAAAAGAGACTTTAAATGCAAAACTGCTATAAGGGACAAAGAAGAACATTATTTATTAATAAAAGGAACAATCTATGAAGAAGAAAGAAAAATCACAAATATTTATGCACCTAACAGGATGTCCCAAAATACATGAGGCAAACACTGACAAAACACAGGGGAAAAATAGATGCCTCTACAATCATAGTGGGGGACTTCAATATACCACTCTCAGGAATAGACAGAGCATTTTGAAAATGGATCAGTAAAAAAAGAGATTTTGAATAATACATTTGAGGCACAGACCTTAACAGACATATACAGATTATTGCACACCAAAACAGCAAAATATATATTGTTGTCGAGTGCTCATGGATCATTATCCAGGATAGACCACAAGTTAATCATAGAACAAGACTCAATGATTTTAGAAAGATTAAATTTATTAAAAAATACTGTTTTTCCTACCACAATGGAATGAATCTGGAAATCAATAATGGACAGAAGACATAAATATATAGAAAATTCACAAATATATGCAGGCTAAATAGCAAACTATTAAAACAATCAGTGGGTCAAAGAAGAAATTGCAAGACAAATCTGTCAAAATATCAAGGAAAAGGAAAATGAGAACACAATATATCACAACTTGTGGGATGCATTGAATGCAGTGGTGAGAAGGAAATTTATAACACTAAATGCCTGCATTAAATAAGAAGAAAGAGCTAAAATCAAAGACCTAACTGCACACCTGGAGGAACTAATAACAGTACAGCAAACTAATCCCTAAGCAGGCAGAAGATAAGAAATAACAAAGATTAGAATAGAAATAAATAATGTCAAGAAAAATAATTAGAGGGAATTAACAAAACCAAAAGCTCGTATTTGAGATTATTAATAAAATTGACAAATCCTTAGCTAGAATAGCGAAAAACAATGTGAGAAGATGCAAATAAATAAAATCAGGAAAGAGAGAGGAAACATCACCATTGACCCCACCAAATTAAAAAGGCCATAAGAGGATATTATGAACAACTTTATGCCAACAAATTGGACAACTTAGATTAAATGGATGAATTCCTGGAAATAAATAAACAAACTAAACTAACACTAGAATTAATAAAAGACCTTAATAGACCAATCACAATTAATGAGATTCAATCAGTCAACAGAAACCTCTGAACAAATAAAAATCATAGGACCAGATCGTTTCACAGATGAAGTCTACCAAACATTCCAAAAATAACTAATACTTGCTAAAAATCCTCAAAAAATTGAAGGAAGGGAGATTACCTAATGCATTCTGTGAAGAATCAGACTATTACCAAGGCCAGAAAAAGATGATACAATAAAATAAAATTACAGACAAAATTCTCTAATGAATTTAGTTGTAAAAATTCTCAACAAAACACTTGGAAATGGCAAGGGCAATTCAACATAAGGAAATCAATTAATACATTACACTACATTAACAATTGATGGAGAAGAACTCCATGGCTATCTCTATCAATGCACAAAAGGGATTCACATAATCCAGCATATTATCTTCATAAAAACATTTTGAAAGCTATGGATAGAAGGTAACTTCTTCAACACAATAATGGGCATATATGAAAAACCTACAGCTAACATTATACTTAGTCATGAAAGACTGAATGCTTTTCCTCTAATATCTGGAACAAGACAAGGATACTACTGTCACCATTGTTATTCAAGATTAGTTAGAGTTTCTTCCTAGAACAGTTAGGCAAGAAAAAAAGTATCCAAATTGGAAAAAAGTAAAACTATCACAGTTTGCCATTGAAATGATCCTATATATAGAAAGTCCTGAAAATTTTACAACAAAGCTACTAAAGCTAATAGCTGAGTTCAAAAAAGTGGCAGGATATATGATCCACATGCAAAAATTGTTAGTGATTCAATACGCTAGTAATGAACAATCTGAATGGGAAATCAAGAAAAAATTCAATTTACAATAGCAACTATAAGAGTCAGATATCTAGGAATAAATTTAAGTAAGGATGTAAAGGACTGGTACAGAAAAAAATAAACAGCACTACTAAAAAAATTAAAGAATAAATAAATTTAAGGTGATTTCGTGTTCATGTTTAGAAGACTAAATAACATTATTCTACAAAAACAGATTTGCAGTTTCAATGCAATCACAATAAAATTTCCAACAGAAGTTTTACAGACATGGAAAAGCCAATTATCACATTCATTTGGAGGACTAAATAGCACTAAATACCCAAAATCATCTTGAGAAAGAACAAATTTGGAGGACTCATAATACCTGACTTTAAAGCATATTACAAAGCTACAGTGGTCAAAAAACATGGTATTGGCAAAAGGATTTATATATTGACCAATGGAATGTTATTTCCCCAATATAACTTAATTATAGTCAACTAAAAATCCCCTAATCATGATGCTTCTACTTCTTTTATTTGAATATGTAATTTTCATAGTACCTGTTAAGTATATTTCTCAGAGACTTAAAGCCTTTGGATTGTTCTTATGCCAGTTTAGCCCTGAAGCCCAGAAGATACATGGTGCGCTCTTACTCTCCAGTTCTTTGGGCCTGCCCTGGACAACCAAAAAATGATGATGTTAGACCAGACCCATTCCAAAAGCAAAGAGCATCTTCAAATGCCATCAAAACAGTTCCATTCTTCTGACCCATAATATCTACATTCCTTCTCAGCATGAGGCAGACAGATTAGATGTCATACCAAATTCCTCAAGATTGAAGAATAAAAAAAAAATAAGTGGGGGAGGGTGTAACTGCTGACTAAATTTGATTTATTGTTCATTTAGTTATTATCTTCCATTAACTGAGTAACTTATAACATTGATATAAAAATAAGTTCAATAAAATACTTTGAACTTGTAACATTAATGTAAAGGTGGTGGTCACGAGAGGTTCTGAAGGGAGGGAAAAGAAAGAATAGGTGCAACACGGCGAATTTTGGAGTCATTGGAATTATTCTGCATTATATTGCAATGATGGATACAGGTCATTATACATTTTGTCAAAACATATAACATTGTGTGGGGCATAGTGTAAACTATAATGCAAATTATAGACCATGGTTAGTAGCAATGCTTCAATATGGGTTCATAAATTGTAACAAATATACCAGACTAATGTAATGGGGAAACTGTGGGAGGGGGAGGGGTTGAGTATATGGGAATCCCCTATATTTTTGATGTAACATTTATGTAATCTGAAGATCCTCTAAAAAGAAAATAAAAATGAGCAGGTATATGATGGTCATAGAACACAAGGGGCAACGTTATCTGTATAGTGATGTGGAATAAATAAATTGTTATTCATAACAGTCCTAGATAAAAGTAGTATAACATCTTCATTACCCAAGAACTGGTATATCCCATATTTTTCTTGGAAAAAATGAGGTAAAGTTTACTCCTGCAAAATCCTCCAGTAATCCTTTATTTCTTCTTCAGCGTTACATGAAATGTGAGAAAGTCACATTCCAGGAAGAATGTACCACTTTATATTTTATCATGATTTGAAGCATTGTGCACAATGTACTTAATAACATGTAATGCATTTTGCTTTTATTTCCCGTAAAATTTAAATATCATATTGAAGTTTCTATTAGTTGGGTTTGTCCAGGGAAACAGAACCATGAGATAATTTGAAATTTATTATAGGAGTTGGCTTGTACAACTGCTGGGATATAAAATGCAAGCTGCAATCTGGGAATGCTGATGAAGGTTTTTGATGAATTCCCCAGAAGAAGCTGGTTGACATGTATAGATGGAATTTCTTCCTTCTGATTGCTGAAATCATCAGTTCTCTTTTTAAAGGATTTAGCTGATTGGATGAGACTGTTCATTTTTTAAGGCAATCTCTTTAGATGCTTGTAGGTATAATCAGCCATAGAAGCAATCAACTTACTGTTGATTTTAATTCATGAAATATTCTCACTATAACCATCAGGCCAGTATTTGCTTGATCAAGCAACTGGTCACCAACATTTGACCAAGTTGACACATATGCCTAACCATCATAATCCACCCGTTGTCAAGAAAACTCATATTTTTACCTGAAAATATTGAATTGTTGTACATACAACTGGAAATGTACTGATTTTCCCCAGAAGATGGTGCAAGTTCTTGGGTAACAGTCACTCTGAAACTTGAAATAATATGACTTAAATACTATGACATAATTTAAGTCAACATCTGAATATGATTTGGTGTTAATATAGGAAAGAAAAAAATATTTTATTTTTGCATAAATACAAGCATATTAATAACAAAACAAGGAAAGAATATTCATATCCATTATAGTTCTCATTTCTGTAACTGGTCACATGGTCTTGGCTTCTTCTTCCACTACCTATTCCATATTTCATTTGCCCTATGCAAGCACCTCAGCTGGTCATGGTTCTTTGCCTGGTGGGGTGGCACACACCTTCATTCCTGAAGCGTCTGGACCATTAGTAATTCTGCCAGGATTCAGTTGTTGCAGTTTTCCTTTGACTTTAATCACAGTTCACAGTACAAAGAGTTGCCCTAAAGGTTCTCATGTATTCAAAGCAAACTCTTCGTTAAATCCATTTTATAGAAACAGTTCTATTCCCCCATGATTATCAAGATCAACTGTTCCTGCCAATATAGTAATTTCCTTCCTTGCCTGTTATTTCAGATGTATGAGGATCCCAAAGTGGTCGAGTGGCAATCTTAACTCTCAGTTTGCTGGAATCATTGTTCTGTCTCCTGGTAGGAGTACTGCTCCTTTTGAAACTAAGACCTGTTGACTAGCAGATGTTAAGAATGCAAGGACAGAAAGCAAAATTATTTTTGTGGACTGGTGAAATTTTGTTATGACAGAAAGAGCACCATAGAGTGCACACTGCTTTAGAAATGTTCTCTTAGAGAACATTTCCCCAGCTTGACAGGTTATTTGTTATCCAGTTGCTTCTTAATTGAGACTTCAAAAGGCCATTCCACCATTCTATTGATCCAACAGTTTCAGGATAATGGAAACCTGGTAAGATCAGTGAATTCCATGAGCATGCACCCATTTCTGCACTTCATTTGCAATGAAGTGGGTTCCTTGATCAGCAGCAATGCAATATGGAATGCTATGTTGCTGGATAATGCATTATGTAAATATATGTATGGTAGTATTAGCAGATGCATTGTGTGCAGTTGAGAGTCTGGAGTCAAAACTACATCTGATGGGAAGCGTGTGTGGCTCAATGGATAGGGCTCCTGTTTACTATATGGGAGGCCCCGGGTTTGCTTCCTGGGGCCTCCTTGTGAGGGCAAGCCAGCCAGCACACGCAGCGCGGTAGGCTGATACAGCAAGACCTCACAGTAGGAAGTGGGTGTAGCTCAATTGATAGAGGCCCCATATACCATGCAGGAGGCCCCAGTATCGCTTCCTGGGGCCTCCTTGTGAGAGCAGGTTGGCCTGCGCAGCACGGTGGGCTGATTCAGCGGGACCTCACAGCAAGGGGGAGATAAGCAGACACAGAAGAAACACACAGCAAATTGACACAGTAAAACACAAGCAGCGGAGGGGGGGATAAATAAATAAATAAATAAATCTTTAAACAAACAAACAAACAAACAAAAAAACTACATCTGATACTAGGTCTTCCATTACTTGAAATATAAGCTTGTGTAACTGAATTTCACTCTGAAAATGAGAATACAACATATCAAAACTTGCTAGATGTAGCAAAAGCTGTCCTAAGAAGGAAAATTATAGTCATAAATGCTTACATTAATAACGAAGAAATTGTTAAAATTGAAGACTTAACTATAGACCTGGAGGAACTAGAAAAAAAAACCAAACAAGCTGATCTCAAAGCAAGCAGAAAGAAGGAAATAACAAAGCCTAGAGCAGAAGTAAATGAAACTGAAAGAAAAAAACACCAGTAAACATTAATAAAATCAAAAGATAGTTCTTTGAGAAGATTAATAAATTGACAAACCCTTAGCTAGATTAACAAAGAAAAAAAAGAGAAGATGCAAATACATAAAAAAATAAGGAATGGGATATCACCACTGATCCCACAGAACAAAACAGTATCATAAGAGGATAATT
>JAQZBX010107594.1:0-10638 GCA_029593785.1 Cabassous unicinctus
CATTTCTCTTTATCTTCTATTCTTGGCACAGTGCCTGACACCTAATGGATCCTCAGCAATTACTGAATGAATGAATGAATGAAATAGCAAAAAATGCCTGAAATTTTGTAAGAAATGGCTTTCTCAGAATCTAGATGGATCCAACTATGTGTACTGTGTACCTAGATTTTTCTCTAGGACTCAAAAATTGGTCAGTCAGAATTTATTAATCCACTCTTGGTTCAGTGCTCCCAAACACCAAACTGCTTCCAGAGCATCCTGGAGAAACAACCCAGAACGTACGAGAATGTACTGACTTTGTCTCTTTATGTAAATTTCTTTACCTTTTATGTAAGTGTCCTGTCTTAGTTTGCCAGGCTGCTACTGCAAGTACCGCATAATGGAATAGCTAAAACAACAGCTCAGGGCTGTCTCCTGGTTTCAGAGGCTAGGAGTCCCAAATCATGGCATCTGCAAGACTTTGCTGTCTCGCATTCATCTGGGGCATTCTGGTGCTGGCTGGTTCGCAACAATCTATAGGGTTCCTTGGCTGGCATCTCTGCCTGCCGTCACATGGCCATCTCTCTTTCCTTCTGTCTGCTCTTGTGGTTTCCACCGGCTTCTGGCTCCTGTGCCGTGTCTCTAACTCACTGTGCCTGAATTTCTCCTGCGTATAAAGAACTCCAGTAACACAAATTAAGGCCTACCTTGATTCAGTTGGGCCACAACTTAACCAAGAATAACATATCAATAGGTCCTATTTACGTGTGAGTTTACACCACAGGAATGCAAATTAAGAGCTTGTCTTTCATTGGGGTCCTTAATTCACCCTACCACAACCACTACAATGGGAGTTCCTGAGGATTGAAACTATGTCTTGTTACATTCTAGCACATATCACAATGCCTGGCACAGTATAGATAATCAGTCAAGATTTGCTAAAATTAACTGAATGTCTTCATAATTGAAATTAATTTTCTATATCTTTAACAATTGCAACAACATGTAAAAAAATGACTGGGAAGGTTTTTAGCCAATTTTTTGAGGGTGTGCTTGGAATCACATAAGTTAAATATAAGAAAATATGGGGGCGGATGTGGCTCAAATGGTTGGGCGTCCGTTTCCCGTATGGAGGGACCTGGGTTTGATCCCTAGGACCTCCCGGTAAAAATAAAGAAAAATATAGAAGGTGTGCGGGCACGCCGTCAGGCCCTGCGAGTGGGTGAGACGGCAGGTCCCGCGGAACCACACAGCAAGATGATGACATAACAGGAGAGAGACGCAGGAGACAGCCAAGATGAGACGCACCGAAAAAAAAAAACACCAGGAACCGAGGTGGCGCAGGTGGCAGAACACCTCTCTTCCACATCGGAGGTTCCCAGGCTCGAATCCTGTTGAAGACAGGAGGAGAAGGATGAGAGAAGAGGGCAGGAAACAGACACAGATAGTTTCCCAACGAATGAACACAAAAACAGCAAAAATGGGTGGGGGGAGATTTAAAAAATGGATATAAAGTAAATAAATATTAAAAAATAATAATATGCAGCATGTACAAGATTTGTTGAGTGGCTGCTGCCGAGGAGCAATGAAAGGCCCGTGTGACCTTGCATGAGAGAGACATGGCATATGTATGAGGAAACAGTGCATGCAAACAGAGCCCCAAAGCAAGTCACTGGGGTAGGTGCTTTACATAGTCAGCATTGATTTGTGTTGTGGCTGCTTCTCAGTTGGGCATCTCTGTGTTGCCTGCTTCAGAATGACTAGCAGCAGGAATTTCTAATTTAACTACAGGTAATGATTCTCTCCAGCAACAAGAGACAGCCAACACATCTTTATGATGGCAAGTGCTTTACAAGGACCTTCGTGTAAACTAGTTCCTTTGCGCCTCCCAAGAACCTTTTGAGAAAGTTATTTTATCCTCAATGTATTTAAGGAAGCTGAGGCTCAGAAAGCTGCTATGGTTTGCCGAGCCCATAGGACTGACAGATAGTCAGCTGGGATGTACACCACCATTCCCGATGATAAAAGTAAAGATTATTTCTCTAAATTATGCTGCCTTCCTCAAGAAAAGTTGCTGAGGAATGTCAGCGTTTGAATGGATTCAATACTCTGATGGACCAGTCTTCCTTCTCTCCTGATGACATGATGGACACGTGTTAATGGGAAGCCTGAATACCTGCCTGAATGCCTGGAGGTTTCTGACTTAGCCCTTTGTCTCTTGGCAAGTTTTTAAATGATTCCTATGATGGGGACAAAAGTCACAGCGAGGAAATCAGAGACAACCCTCTGAAAGGAAGCTCAAAGACAAAGTTTTCTAAATGTGCCCATGCATTTTTAAAAACTTCACTTGACAGTACTCTACATTAGACAACAAATAAGCACTAGGGTGAACCAGGAGAGGCTCATATATATAATAATTTGTGATGGAAATAATGGAGACCCATTGCCCGCTGTTATCATCTTGCCAGAGTTGGGCATTAATCAATTGCCTCCTGGTTCTGAGTCTGTCCGACAAGGTTACTGTCTGTTATTCAGTCTCATTTGCCACACATTCCCTTCCCCCTGCCCTTCCTCCTGCCAAGAACACTTGGAGTGACATTGAGTGATTCCATGTGGCAATTTTCCATTGATTCATTCGTCAATGTGGGTGAACAAGGAACAAGGTAGTGGGCAAAGGTGATCAGTAAGTAGAGTATGAGAAATGGGCTGGGGGCTAGGAGGAAATCTGTTTCCCTTGGGGGTATCTCTAAAATCGTAGCTGGCCTGGGATTTTGATCTCTGTCATAAGGCTTTAGCTCCATGTAGGTACAAAGTGGGCTGAATATTGACACCTCAGTATAAGTGTGATGCTCAAAATTCAGAGCAACAGTGGGCATGCCTCTGAAGGAATAAAAAGATGCCTAACAGTGTAATAAAAATGGCCTGTGGCCCCCAGGCCTTCAGGGCATTGGCTGGTGGTTTCCAGGTGGGACTTCAAAGACAGAGGCCCAAATTCAAATCTCTGCTCTCCTATTTTCAAGTTCGATGACCTTGGAAAAATAGCTCTTTGAGTCTCAATTCCCTCATGGGTAAAATAATAATATTTATTATGTAGAGTTGAGAAAATTAAATGCTTTGTAATGTGGCAATGCCTTGCATACCAGTGCTCATTAATACTAGCTGTTAACATATTACCGTCTCTGCATTGACTGTATGTCAGAATTACCTGTGAACTTCGAAGAACTCCAATGCCCAAACCATACCCCGAGTCATCAAATCAGAATTGCTGGTGTTAGGACCCTGGTGTCAATATTTTTTAAATCTCCCCAGGTGATTCTAATGTGTGGCCAAGGTCGAGCACGGCTGTTAAAATGTATGATGATCACATGCAATTTCATCTTGGGCAGATTGCATCTGGATAAAAATGAATGATGCTGGAGCTAAATTCTGCAGAGGACCAATCACTTGCTTAGTGCTTTTTACAACATTCCCATTTTGGGGATGAGCAAACTGAGGGGATCAGGGTTAAAGAAGTATGTGATGGCTCTGAGATTCAATGCAGGGCCTCTAAATTTCAATCCATGAGGTTCCATTACCCCTGGACTCCATACTTTCTAGGCTAGTCTTGTGGCCTGGTGCTTTGATTTAATTCAGAATCTGTGCTTCCTGTTAAGTTCAGGGAAAAAGCAACCAGGTGGTTGCAGGAAGCAACCAGGTGAGCATTATGAGCACTTGTTGCTCCTTCCGCATTAGTGTCAAGTTAACAGGAGATTACAGCCTACAGGGTGCCTGGTTATTTGGGCAGAGGCCTGTGAGTTAGAGGTGAGTACAGATTCTGCTCCTACTCTCTCTTACCTGAGTGGTCTTAGGCAAGTTACTTACCCTCTCTGACTACCCACTACTCATATGTATAAAGGAAATAGACTTAAATTTTGAGCTTACTTTTGCTTCTCATTGGTCAAATATGTGTAAAATTAATTACCTTGTATTGTTGAGTTATTGTGGAGATTGATAGATGAAAAATATGTTGTATGGGAGTGGATGTGGCTCGAGCAGTTGAGCACCCGCCTCTCACATGGGAGGTCTTGGGTTGGGTTCCTGGTGCCTCCTGAAAAAACAAAAACAAGCAACTAGCAAAACAAATGAAAAAACCAACTCAGGGAAGCCAATGTGGCTCAGTGGTTGAGTGCCGGCTTCCCACATACAAGGTCCTGGGTTCAATCCCTGGCCCCCGGTACCTCAAAAAATGTTTTTTTTTTTGTATAATGCCACACAACTGTCTGTGTATACCATGATCTAGCCCTAACTTGTAGTTCGAGTGAAACTGCAGTCCAGGGAAGTGTTAGCTTGCCTAATGGGGCAGGGGACTTGTGCCAGAGCTGGGAATGTATTTCAGATTTCCTGAATCCCTGTCTTGTGCCTTATACTCTAAAGGATGATCTTTATTCTCCATGCATCAAGATGCCTGACAATCATGAAATGTCCTGCACTTGGTTATTATTAGCAATTGAAAAATTATCTCTAAAATGAACATATACATATCTACAACTGGAAGATTCAGCATCAATTGCTATGTTCAGGACATTTACAGAATACTAACTGGTTAGATCCCCTGAATCATTCTATTATGCTTCCAGATTATTGTAGTCAATATATCATTTGGTTTCTATGGGGGTTATACAGTTAATATTTGGTTTGGGTCGGGAAGGAAATATTCGAGTCAATGCTTATTTGTACCCAAGCTTAGAACTTTGACTGAGTCTTGAGAACTGAATTGGAAGGCTTGTAGAATATTTAATTTTAGGATTTGGGGACTTATTATAAAATCATTTTATTTTTTCAGCTTAATGTGTCTGCAAGGTCAATGATTGTAACTGAGCACTGCAATTTCCGATAATCCCCATGGTTTGGCAGAGAATTCGTTCCAGAGCACATACCCATGCATACCTTCAGAAGGAAATAGCTCAGAGTGGATTTTTGTATGTGTGATGTGTGCCCAGGGACCTGAATTATTTCTGTGTGTGTATGGTGGCTGAATTGCTATTATACTTACCATTATACAGGGTCACTATTAATCAAGCACATTGTAGTGTATCAAAAGGGAGAGAGGCTTTGTTCTGGAGTGCAATGAAGGTTCTGTCTGGAAAAGTCATATGAAGGAATCTGAAAAGGTCAGTAGCAGGAACAGGAACTAATAGAATCAGATTTATTCTTGGCAAATGCTAGTTAATACATATGGGGCAAAATAATGTGAAACACAGATATTAAACGGATTAGAAAAACCTGGAAAGCACTGATGGTGAAAAAGACCTTGGAGTCTTGCTAGCAGATGATAAATTAGATTTGGATTTGTAATGGGCAAGCAAAATTAGCTCATGCTATTTTTGGCTATAGGGACTAAGTCAAGCACCACATTATTTGGGATATAAATCTGGTTTCATTTTTAAAAAACTATCATTATTACCCTACTATTCCCCCTTATCCTATTTATGCAGCCTACCTCCTCTGGATTTTTCTGTGGTGTTGGAAAGGGTTGCTAGCTGGGTGGGAGAAAGGCCTGCAGAGTGTGGGATTTTATTTCTGGGACATCTCATTCCAAGGCTACATACATCATTTAATGGGAAAGAAAGGACTTAAGAGTTAAAAAGAAGAAAGAAATGAAAGAAAAGAAAAACGACCCATCTTTTCTGGAGTGAGTTATTTCCATTTCCCTACTGGTTCCATGTGAAGAAATAACCTTACCCTGGGTAAACAAAGATTTATTTCTGTGGAAGACTCAACATGAGCCCAGCAGCACTGCACATACATCTGAGCGACAGGTGGCAGTAGAAGCAGATGTAGGATTTTGTGTATGTGGCATAGATCAAAGGGTCTGAAATGGTTGACCTAATGCTCTTCCTGTCTTCAGGAATTAATGATTGGATTAAAACAGCTGAGAACCCAAATTCTGGTTTGACAAAATAAAACAGGTAATTCATTTATCAGCTGTACCCTGACACCCCTAGACAGTTTTTGATAATGGATCACTTACAAATGATTCTTTATCAGGCCCTTTCTAGTGTATATGTGTGGAATAATAAACAGAGAAATTGTTCTCCTGAGTCCAGAGGATTGACTGATATATCTAAGTGTAAGAATTCAGAGCACAATTTCCAGTGAGGGTGAAAAATAATGAAGCAGTTAAATACTAACTCTTTTCAAGGAAAAAAAACTTGTTTATTCATGAACAGTGACCCCAGAGAATCACGTTTTAAATGATTTTTTAAAAAATGGGACTCTGGAAAAATATATGGGTAGAAGAATCATCATTGCATTAAAATACCTTTTCTTTCCCTTTCGCTAATGTACAGCATACGTACATTGCATCTTTCTCTCTCCCTCCCTCCCTCTTTCTCCTCTCTCTCTCTCTTTCTCTCTTCCCCCCCTTTCTCTCTCTCTCTCTCTCCTCCCCCTCTGATTATTGAGTGTCTTTCATATAAATAATGTTGCATTAGGCAGTATGGTAAATATAGAGAAGTACAAAATCTGGCTCTTATACTCTGGGAGAAAAAAAAGACAGTGATAAAATGATGTACTGACTAGCTGCTGGTGTTTATTAACTATCTTACCTTAGCACATTATTTAATCTCTACAATATTTGTTTTCCTCATCTGTAAACAGAAATAATAGTGTGTGCTGTTTTAGTTTGTTAAAAGCTGCAGGGAGCAATATATCAAAAATAGATTGGCTTTTACAATGGGAATTTATTAGGTTAAAAGCTTACAGTTCTGAGGCCATGAAAGTGTCCTAATCAAGGCATCATCAGGAGATCCCTTTCCCTCGAGCTGCTGCTGTAGGTGATCAGGCATAGGGCAGGGCACAATGGCAGCGCTGGCTTTTCTCTCCCTTTGTCTCCAGGCCTCGCTGCTTTCAGTTTCTGGCTAAGAGGCTTTCTGTCAGATTCTGGCTCCCAGGGCCATCTCTCTTAGCTTTTGGGTTGCTCTCTGTCACAGTGGTCTTCTTTCTGTGTCTGCAGCTTTTTATTTTTATTCCTCAGTTTATAAAGGACCCCAATAAGAGGATTAAGACCCACCCTAAGTCATGCAATCTAATCAAAGACCCTTAACTGAAGTAATCAATGCACAGTTCCCTTAACTGAATCTCACCAAAAGTTCCCATTTACAATAGGTTTAACGCACAGGAATGGATTAGCTTTAAGAACAGGATTTTCTGGGGTCCATAAAAGTTTCAAACTGCCACATATGCCAAATAAGACTTTCGTTAGAATTAATTTAATGATGTGCATATAGGCTCATCCAGTGCCTGACACCCAGTAGGCACACATTAAATTTGAATTCTCTTATCTCATTTAAATGAGAACATATGGCAGTCTATGGTAATTGCTGAAAGTGCTCAGAAGGGAAAGGTTTGTGTGGAATGAAGCAGTGAGAAAAGGCTTTGTGATGTGGGATTTTAAGAAGAGAGGGATGTATTCAATATAAAAATATTTATTGAATAGATCTTTGGAATAACGTAGGGCTCAGTTGACCAGGCACCAAAATTTTCTCCTATTACTAAGCCATTCCAGCTTTGTGGGGCATTGGTTGGACTTGGAGAGTATCGTTTAGAGACTAATCGCTTGTGACTTGGCATCAGAGAGAACTGAGTTTAGGGAAGAGAGAGGGAAGAATAGGTAAACATGGGGCATTTCGGGGACGTTGGAATTGTTTTGCATGATATTGCAATGATGGATACAGGCCATTATACATTTTGTCATAACCTATAAAATTGTGCAGGACAGAGTGTGAACTATAATGTACACTATAGTCCATGGTTAGTAGCGATCCTTCAATATGTGTTCATCAATTGTAACAAATTTACATCCACTAATGAAGGATGCTGTTAATGTGGGAAAGTGTGGGAGGGGATGGGAGTGGGGTATATGGGAATACCATATATATATATATATATTTTTTTTTTTTTTTTAAATGTCTATTTCTGTTCACCAGATTAATATTTGGTGTCTTTTACCTTTATTTTTTTTTCATTTATTGAATTATATCACTCATATAAAAACATATAAGCAATAAGTGTTTAGTAATAGTTGTGAACTTAACAAAACAAACATCATACAGCGCTCTCATACCTCACCCTACCACCAACACCTTGTATTGCTGTGAGACATTTTTAACTGATTATAAAAGGGCATTCCTCAAAATATTACTACTAACCAAAGTATCTTACATTCGGTGTATTTTCCCCCCAAACCACCCTATTATTATTATATCATTTTTACATGAACATATATAAACAATAAGTGTAAAGTAAAAGTTGTGAACTTACAAAGCAAACATGTATAACATCATACAGGGGTCCCATATATCAACCCACCACCAACACCTTGTATTATTGTGAGACATTTGTTATAAATTATGAAAGAATATTGTCAAAATCTTACTACTAACTATAGTCCTTTTCTTACATTTGGTGTATTTCCACTCCAACCTACCCTATTATTATTTTTTAAATATATTTTTATGACAGAAGTTGTAAACTTACAAAACAATCATGCACATGTGCAGAATTTTCATACAACTCCCCTCTATCAACACACCACACCATGGTGGAACATTTGTCACAGGTTATGAGATAATATCATCAGACTATTACCAGGTCCATAGCATACATTTGGCATACATTTTCCCTACTCCCCCATTATCAACACAGTACATCTTTGGCATACATTCATGAATATTACATTAATATTATTAACCACATATTTTCCCATGCTTCTCCACATTCCCATCACCCTGCAACATTGATGTACATCTGCTCTAGCTCACAAAGGACATTCTTGCATCTGTACCATCAACCACAATTCTCATTCACCTCTGGGTTTACAGTTTTATTCAGTCCCTAGATTATTCTCTAGCTTTCTGTCAGTTGGCATTTACATCTCTAGACTACCCTTTTCAGCCTCATTCCCATTTATAAGCCAGCTGTTACTCACTATAATGTGTTACCATCAACTCTGTACATTTCCACACTTTTACAGTAAAGTTAATTAAAACTTCTACATATATTAAACATCAGTAGTCCATCTCAGTCCTCCTCTTATCTCCTTTAAGAATCTAACACTTACCATCAGGTCTTTAAGATATTTTCCTACATTTTCTTCTAGAATCTTTACAGTTCTTGCTTTTATATTTAGGTTTTTGTTCCATTTTGTGTTAATTTTTGAATTTTTGTATAAGGTGTGAGATAGGGGACCTCTTTCCTTCTTTTGGCTATGGAAACCCAGTTCTGTCAAGCACCATTTATTGGATGGACTGTTTTGCCTGAGCTGGGTGGGTTTGACAGTCTTGTCAAAAATCACTTGACCCTAGATGTGAAGATCTGTTTCTGAACCATCAATTTGGTTCCATTGGTCTATGTGTCTGTCTTTATGCCAGTACTATGCTGTTTTTTACCACTGTAGCTAGGTAATATGGCTTAAAGTTTGGAAGTAAGAGTTCTCCAACTTAGCTTTTCCTTTATAACATCTTTCTGGCTATTCAGTACCCCTTACCCTTCCAAATAAATTTGATAATCATGCTTTCCATTTATTTAAAAAATGCTGGTGGAATTTTTATGGGGATTGCATTGAATCTGTGTATCAATTTGAGTAGAATTGACATCTTCATGATATTTAGTCATCCAATCCGTGAGCATGGAATGTTCTTTCAATTATTTAGGTCTTTTTTTGATTTAACAATGAGCTGTAGTTTTCTGAATACAAGTGCTTTACATCATTGGTTAAGTTTATTCCTAAATATTTGGATTTTTCTGTCATTTTATTTTCACCACTCTTTTGACACTTTTACTTTTACTGTTATAATCTTCATTTCTAGACTCCCTTCCAAGCCACTCTCTCCTGTCTTTTCTTTTCAGGCTGTAGCAAACCCCTTAGTATTTCTGGCAAAGCTGGTCTCTTGTTTACAAACTCTCTGTTTCTGTTTACCTGTGAATATTCTAAACTTGCCCTCATTTTTGAAAGACAATCTTTCTGGATATAAGATTCTTGGTGGAAATTTTTCTCTTGCAGTTTCTTAAATATATCATACCACTGTCTTCTTGCCACCATGGTTTCTGATGAGAAATCGGCACTTAATCTTATTGGCTATCCCTTATATGTTATGCATTGCTTCTCTCTTGCTGCTGTCAGAATTCTCTCTTTGTCTTTGGCATTTGACATTCTGATTATTATGTGTCTCAGAGTTGGTCTTTTCAGATTTATTCAGATGGGAGTACTTCATGCTTCCTGGACATGGATATCTATGTCCTTCAATAGGGTTGGGAAATTTTCTACCATTATTTCTTCAAATATTTCTTCTGCCCCTTTTCCCTTCTCTTCTCCTTCTGGGATACCCATTACATGTATGTTTGCATGTCTCTTACTGTTGTTTAGTTCCCTGACCCTGTTCAATTTTTTCCATTCTTTTCTCCATGTGTTCTTTTGCATGTTTGCTTTCAGAGGCCATTTCTTCAAGCTCACCAATCCTTTCTTCTGCCTCCTCAAATCTGCTATTATATGACTCCAGTGTATTATTAATTTCAGTTATTGCACCTTTCATTCTCATAACATCTCCTATTTTTCTATGTATGCTTTCAAATTCTTCTTTGTGCTCATCCAGTGTTTTCTTAATATCCTTAATTTCTTTA
>JAQZBX010107595.1:0-10635 GCA_029593785.1 Cabassous unicinctus
TTTTTTTGCGGTATTGGGGAGTGAACCCAGCACCTCGCACATGGGAAGCAGGCGCTCAACCACTGAGCTACATCTGCTGCCCAATGAGAGTTGGTTTTCTCGCTGGTTTGTTTTTGTTTTTAGGAGGTCCTGGGGATTGAATCTAGGACCTCAACATGGGAAGCAGGCACTCAATCACTTGAGCTATATCTGCTCCCTCTTTGATGTACTTTTAAGTTCATTTGGACTTTGATATCTGCTCCAAACTCCTCTCCAAGTAAAATTTCTTTTAAATCTCAACACCATGACCATATTTTAAGTGACTTGGATTAACTGCCTTCCCTATGTTAACTGCTACAAGCAATTTGTAATTTAAACGGCAGCTTTCCCTTCCCCACCCTACCCCCTTACTTTACTTTAATAATCATTTTTTTTTGTTAATGATCTCAGGGTTGTCAGTTACTTCAAACACTGCAAACGACCACAGGAAATCAAGACAGCCCTAGTGAATAAAATTATTGCTCAGAATATTTCAAATGCAACAAGTCCTATGTATGTTGATGTCATCAAATCTAACAAGTTAGTAAACTGAAGAAAGAAAAAAAAAAAAAAATCAAAGGAGAGAAGTACCTCCAATATAAATCCACATGACAGTACAGGAATGCAATTACAGGAAAAAATATAAACCTGAGGAATTAAATTTTATAATTTAAGAAGGGAAATTAGGCATCCTTGCCCCTTTATTGTCAACTTTATTTTTGAAAAGGTGATTCTGGAAATGGTTTTTATCAGGATAGAATACTTAAAATAAGAATAAATTTTAAAATTTAAATTCTGAATGGGAAAATCTCTTAGTGAAGAGTTATTTCATTTGGGGTACCAACATTTTTTATGGGGGAAAAACTATTCATATAACTTTGTCAGAGTGCTTTAGTGGGACCCTTGGCTGAAAAATACTCTCATCCAACTAAGCCAATAAGCTAATTCTACAACCTTTGGTAAAAACACTTCTGTGCTTTTCCGCCAGGCCCAAACTAGAAATACTACTTCCCCTACTTGGTAAGAATGAGGTTTTCAGTGTTATTTTAGATGTAAACAGACTTCAGTTTTAAAGCCCTTTTTGAAAACAATGAGTGACAGTATTTCAAAGCAACTTTACTCTTATTTTTCTAATAAACTGGGATAAATACTCTCCTAAAAAGGTCAGGAATTATAAACTTGACAAGAATAATTTTCATCACTCTAGACCTTTTCTTTATATTATGTAAGAGCAGACACCTGCTAAGAATAAGTCCCTCCCACTCTCCTCCTCCAGCAACGTGTAAAAATGAGTAACAGGGAAGCAGAGGTGGCTCAAGCGACTGGGCTCCCAACTACCATATAGGAGGTTCAGGGTCCGATTCCCAGGGCCTCCTGGTGAAACACAAGCCTGCTCGCGCAGGAGAGCTGGCCCGTGCAGGAGAGCTGGCGCAACAAAAAAGACACACAGAGGAGAGACAGTAAGAGACGCAGAAGACCAGGGAGCTGAGTTGGTACAAGAGATTGAGCGCCTCTCTCCCACTCTGGAAGGTCCCAGGATTGGTTCCCGGTGTTGCCTAAAGAGAAGACAAGCAGACACAGAAGAACACACAGCGAATGGACACAGAGAGCAGTGAGTGAGTGCAAACAACGACAGTGGGGTAGAAATAAATAAATAAATCTTAAAAAAAAAACTGTGTGTGTAAATATATATATGAAAATCAAAGATACGTTTTGCTGTTGCTTTGATTTTCTGCATTTTTCAAGAGGGAGGGTTAAACATTTTATTAACTGTAAGGTGCTTAAGTGGTTATCAGTACCAAAAAAAAAAAAAAATTACAGATTGCTCTCAAATGGTTTAAAACAAATGAAAACAAGACTCACACTAACATACAAGCCTCAGCCCTTCACTTTAAGACCTGAAAGTACCAGACAGGTTAAACAACAAGGTTATTAACTTTCACAGCCACCAACAACCTCCTCCCATTATACAAATGACAAATGGCCGCTTGTTAACCACTAAACTTTTCATCCTTAGATTTTTTCTTTTCTAAAATTCTTCTAAATACTGAGTTACACAATTAGTTACTTTGTAAACATTGATACAGAATGGCAATTTAGGAAGTATATTTTTTATATAAACATGGAAGCAAATTTTTTTAAAGTTGTATTGATAAGCTTTTCTATAAAGGCCCACATTCAAAGAATCAAATGTGGCCATGTAATAAGCTCTTCGCATTTTTAATGACGGCGTGTGAAATAATCTGGTGTCCAAGTCTTTCACTAGTTTTCAAAGGTACTGAAGCTGCAAAGGCCTTAACTGGCTCATAAGCTCTCTCTCAACAGGCTCACAATTTCCCTCTTAATTTTACTTACCTTAAGATAATGGTGACTTGGTTTTTGTACTCTTAACAGCCATCTTTCAAGGTGGTTTGACATTTGGACTGCTCTTGAATGTTCTCAAAAGACTCCACAAACAGGGAGGTTTCTGTGTACTTTAAGCTTCCCTCTCTCAAACCTTGATCCTCCCCTTCCCCACGCAAAGCTCACCCCTGCAACCTCCTCTCTCGAGGACCAGGTCGCGTAAGGCCAATGGGTTCCTCTGCTTCCACAGCCCACAGATCTTTTCTCTTTTAATGTATATGTAATTGTCCTGCAAGTCATCAGAAATTAAATAAGCAAATAGAGTTATGCCAAAATATTCCTTTTCAAACATCTGGTCTAACAACAACCAATTAAAGTGATGACAGCCTACGAAAAGTAAAACAGATGACCGCGCTGGTGCTGTTTCTAAATCTTGTGCAATAAATAGCACAGGAATAAGTTGTCCAGCTGACTCTGGCACAGCCTTTCAGCGATGAAGTCAGGACTTTAAAAAGTAGCATAATTCAGAGTGCAATCAGCCAAAAACATGAAGCTGTTCTGCACCGATCAGTATGGGATAAAGGCCTTGAAATGGATGGAAAAGGGGCCCTTCCCCAGGGGAATAGCATTCACCATCATAGGGGTTAATTAAAAGCTCTGCATACCCCCAGATTCTCTACCCCTGCAACGTTCAACTTTTTTCCTCCCATTGGAATGCTCCCAATTAAACAAGCTGCTGGAGTAGGAGGACAAAATTTAATCTGTAATGAGACCAAGGAGTCAGAACAAGGTCTCAGAACACTAGCACATGAGAAAGGAGCCCCTCAGTTTTTAACAAGTTCATGTGAAGGGGCAGCTCTCTCTTCCCATCTTCCTTTATTCTAATCCCAGCAACAGAAATCCACATGTGCCGCAGATTCAAGTCCATTTACTCAGGAGAGACAGTTAGCAAGAACGCTTAAGGAATGATAAATCAACTCTGGTGTCCTATTTCCATAAGGTTTTCCAACCACAGCCACCAGGCATACCCCCAAGAATCTGTGGAATTGGTCCACACCATAAACAAATGATGTAAAATAATTATGAATGCCACCAGAACTCCAGGCTCACATTTTTCTATTAACAGATAATACTGATGAAGCTGTTTTTACCGTCCTGATGTACAGAAACATCAAGAAGCTTCACTCCACTGGCTTCCTTGTTCTGAGTGAGTCTCTTGTGAGCCAATGAACAACAACATTGGATTTGAACAAGGAGATATAGGAATAGTGTCTGATGCAAGCCCCACAGAGCTTCCTTTAGCCTAGGTAATGACTTTCTTCAGAACTCTAATTGAAAGCAAATATTTGTCGACTACCTACTCTGCACTCAGATGGGTTCTGGCAGGGAAGGATTTTTGAGCTGTGGTTCTTGGCATAAGGAGATGATAATTTAATTGCATAACAAAAGATGAGCTCTTGAGAAGTCAAATGGAAATGACATTTAATATTTCAAGACAGCAATGAGTGCTAACAAATGGCCATCTACATCAGCAGTACAAAACAAGCATACCTGCCATTTGGGACGACTGCGTGCTGCAAAGGGGAGGGCAGGAGAAGGAGTTAATCATTTGAAGCATCGCAGGTGAAAGTTTGAGGACAGGCCTGAAAATAAGAAAATAAGGTACCTTCACGGGTGGGGGGACGACCTGGCAGAGAGTGCTGGATTCCTACAGGGAAGCAGTGGGAAACAGGACTGGAAACACAGGCCTGTGCCTGGCTGAAGAGTTTGCTCTCTGCCTGAAAATGGAGCCAGCAAAGACTTCTGGAGAGGACTGCTGTGATCAAAGCATTTGAGAAACCTTAAGCAGGCCATGGTATGCAAGACACAGCACAGAAACCCTTGGCATGCAGTCCCTCAGGAGCGATTAGAATAGTTCTGGTTTGAAATGATAAGGCCTCAAGTTCAGCAACGACACAAGAGCTATGGGCCCTATGCCCTAGCTAGAGGAGGCTGGGGCGAGGAGAGAGCCCCTAGGCCACGGAAAACAGCAGAAGCAAGCCCAGCACGGGGAAAGCTCAGGTAATGTTGGCCACTCATGGGGTTTTTATTACCACCAAGATGCTGAAGAGCAGGCCCTGGTTCCACGTGAGACATGACAGAATCCTGGACATTACAGGGAAAGAGGAACTCAGCAGAGGAAATGCTCAGATGTCTTCAATTTAATGCAGGTCCATAGCTCAGGAGTCATCATGGCCTGAGGGAGGGGTGAGATCCTCACAGAGAAAGTCAGCAGAACTGAGGACAGACCCTGGACCAGCGTGAGATGGCCCTGCCCTCAGACACCCGGCTCCAGAGCTGTGGTGGCCAAGGGGCCATCGCAGCAGCCTCAGGGCCACCCCTCCCAGTACCCTCCACTGGTGCAGCTCTAAGCTCTCCACCACTCTGCTCTCATCCAGGCCCCACACCAAGTAGAGCAGGTCGTGTTGTTATACTTGTGCTCTGATAAGGTTACATGTCTACAGAGGGGTCCTGGGCAAATAAAGTTTAAAAGTAAGTGCTCTGTGCAGCATCCTTCCCAACATGTTGAAGACGCTGAAGCCGAGCCACCCAAGGCAAGCTGCACCTCTCACCGACACTCGTATTCTAGACCGGACTCTCTGTCCTCGAGGATACTCATTAGGGAAACACATCTGAAAATGAAGAGGCCACAGCTGTGAAACTGTTCAATTCAATAGCATTAAAGCTGAAAAGAAAACTTCTAATAACCTCATATTCAGCTAAAAGAAGGAGAAGCAGAACAATCTGGAAAAGGGCTGGTTAAGTTCCTCATGAAAGAACAGTGAGCAGTTCAGAAAAAGTCGTGGTCTGAAAGCCCTGCAGCTCCATTCACTCAACTCCACTGTGGTTCTAAACCACAGACCGGTACCGGGCGGGAGATTTAAACTGACAGTTGTGGAGGCTCGATTTCCATCCCCTGGCCCCCGGAAGGCCATGGGAGGGGGCCTCCCTCAGGCTGGGCCTGCAGGGAGGTGTGGCCCCAGCTGACCTGACCTAGTGACAGGGAACCGCCCCATGCTGGCCGGTTCCTGCCGCTCCACTACAGCGGCATCCAGCTGCCATTCTTCAGGGGTTACACTTTCACTCGAAAATCCTCACGGACCTGTTAGGAACTGAATGACTCGTTTACAATTTGTGTGTTTAACAAACTGGCAGCCCCTGAACATAAATCCAAGAAAGTTCAAAACTCAAAAACATCTTGCCAAAAGAGATCCTACAATCAGGTAGCACTCAGCACTCTTTTCTATAACAATACCCCAGAATGTGTTTTTAGTATCAAAGCATAATGCAAAAATAGATAATAAAACTGCTCTACTAGACATCTGGAACCTTCAAAAACAAACATATGGACAAACATATGTTACTCTGTTCAATAGTATTATGAGAACCAAACACAGACACTGGTAACACCTTCGGAAAGCTATGTTAAGAGCAACGCTTGTTTTCTTATGTAAGGATTGGCCGTCTCAGGCTTCAGTAACTGTGCCCATGTGCAGATGTTTTAATGAGTTATCCTGGGCATCTCTGTAGCTTTAAGCCTTTCTTATTTGGGGTATACAATTTCAGCTTGAGGTAGGAGCTGATTCCTTCCCAAGCATCTAAGGACAAGTGCCAGATCAAGAGACCCAGGACCAGAGGCTTACTGGAGAGAACAGTGGGTCACAGCCTATCATTTAGGTAAAAAATGACAAGTGGCTGGAGTCATTAACGCAAGTTTAGGTGAAAGGACCTGCATACATGTCCCAGTGGCTAAGGGTGACCCAACACATGGCAGAGTCAAGAGCAAACACTCCCATTCCTTCAACAAACCCTTAATGAAAGACTATATGCAGGGCCCAATTGGCACATGGACGGATCAAAGGTTTAAGTCTCTGGGACACGTATTTATCAAGTATAGCGCTAATTATAGGTTAAAGTAAAAGGGGCAGAAGAGCCATGTGTAGAGAACCTATAAATGAGTCTAACTGTTACACTGGGGAGCATAAAATCCAAAGGAAGGCCCACTGACGGTGCCAAATTCCTGAGATGTCTGCCCTGCTTATAGTTTCTGGATGTCTCTAGGGCCCTCAGGAGCCCTGCTATTTGAGGCACTGTTTACTGTAGCAGTCAATGAGATCCTGCTGAGACTTGCATAAATGTAACTTTTATTTGTATAATTAGCACTATACTTGATAAATATACATCCCAGAGACTTAAATCTTTGATCCATCCATGTGCCAGTTGAGCCCTGAATTTCAGCAGAATTGCAATATCTACTCTCCAGTTCACTGGACTCACCCAGGACAACTAACAAAGAGACGATGATGGACAAAGCCCATCCAAGGAACAGAGTGTCTGCAACTGCAAGCAAGATAGTTCCATTCATCTGCCCCATGGGATCTGAGCTCCCTCTCAATTAGGAACAGAGTGGGCATCACCATCCCAAAATCCTCAAGACTGGGGAACAAACAATGGACTAAAGCAGACTTATTATTCTACTATAGACTTATTATTATTCTAGCAATGGAAGAACTTGAATCATTGATATAAAGGCAGTGGCCACCAGAGGCTCTGAGGGGAGGGAGAGGGAAGAATAGGTGTAACATGGGGACATTTTCTGGACATAGGAGTTATCCTGCATGACACTGCAGTGATGGATACAGGCCATTGCATATTTTGTCATAACCTACAAAACTGTATGGGACAGAGTATAAATGATAATGTAAACTGTAATCCATGGTTAGTAGAAATGCTTCAATGTGTGTTCATCAATTGTAACAAATGTATCACACTAGTAAGGGATGTTGATGTGGGAAAGTCTGGGAAGGGGAGGAAGTGGGGCATATGGGAATCCTGCATGTTTTTTATGTAACATTTACGTAATCTAAAGCTTCTTTTAAAATAAAAAAATTAATTAGAAAAAAACAAATACTATCCTAGATGAACAAGGTTAGAGATTAAAAGTGTCCTCCAGTTTAGAATTTTAGCTCACCCAACCCAGGAAATTCTTAAAATAACCAAATTCTCTGTGGCTCTGTCAGCATAAAGGCATTTAAAATAAATGCAAAACAAAAAAACACGACTATGTGCAGGCAGGCTCTCACCTTCGAGGGACACATGACTTTCCCAAGTGCCATTCTTCCTCCAAACAGAAGAGGCAGCTGTCAGCAGAGCCACACTCAGAAACTCCCTGCCTGTCCACCCCAGGAGCGGCCCTCCAGCTCTGGAGAGGTCGGCAGGGCCCCTTCGGAGGGCAGCGGGCTCCCCTCCAGGAGGAACTGAGCCATCTCTGAACTCTGCAGCCCCTTGTTGTTTCCTGGGAACACCTGCTGCTGATGAAAAGCAGACCCTGATTTGATGGGTACCAGCTGCTAGGAACAAACTACCCAAGGTAATCGCGGCTGCAGAATTGCTGCCTTAATGAAAAGCATCGCCATCTGATGGGCTGGGCACACTTCAAGGAAACAAGAGGTCTGGTTTTCTGTTAGAAGCAAGAATCCCCGGCTCCTTTGGGCACCTGCCCCGCCCCCACCCCACCCCCACCCGCCTTCATTTCCACATCCACTTAGTCAGAATGCCCTCACACCTGCTGGAAGTCAGGGCTCTTAAGCAATCACGTGGCCAAGTTCTGCCAGAAGCCACGTGCTCCTTGCCGCTGCAGCTGCCTGACACTGCCTAGAGAAACATCAGCACCTTGCTTCACTACCCCTGCCACAGCCTGGGCTTCGATACTCGGCACAAATCTTATCTTCTTCGACTCTGGCTTTCATTTATAGAGCCTGGAAACTCATGTTCTTTTTGGTTCACGTAATGAGAAAAACCCTTTGATTACAACACACACACACCAACAGACACACTCACACACTAATTCCTTTTTGAGGCAAACAAAACCAAACTATTTTCCATGTAGCTTTAAAGGGAAATTAAGTAGATAAATTTCAATCACTAAAGAATATGAAACTTTGCTAAAGGATGACAGAAGATGGGGAGAAAACTACACCAAGAAGGTGGTGGAATAAAACGAAAAACCAAATGCAGGAGAAGAGACAAGTCTTCCTTACAGAAGAATTCCAAATAATTAGGGTGGCCAGATTTAACAAAATACAGGATACCCAGTAAAATGTGACTTTCAGCTACTGCATAGAACACATTTATACTAAAAACTTATTCACTGTGTATCTGAAAATCAAATTTACCTGGGCGTCCTGCAGCACTACAGAGAATACATGCAGACACTTTCCCCTCCAGGGGGTGGGGCCTGATCCTCTCTGAAGCCCGCTGAAGGTGCACTGTGCTTGGTGACTCGCTTTGAGCAAGGTCAACATCACCAGTAATACCATGTGGATGTCACGCTTCTCCGATAAGATGTGATGAGAAGGGCATTTCACCTTTCTTTGCAATATTCCCCAAAATGCAAAACCCCAATCTAATCATAAGAAACCCAGTAAACAAACCCAAACTGGAGGACATTCCACAGGATACCTAACCAGTACTCGTCAAGAGGGTCAAGATAGTGAAAAGCAAGGAAAGACTAAGAAACTGATGTAGACAACTAAATGCAATGTGGTACCAGAACTGGCTTCTAGACCAGAAAGAGGACAGAAATGGAAAAACTGGTGGAACCCAAATAAACTCTGGGTTCAGTTCAGAGTTATGAACCAGTGTCAGTTTCTTAAATTTGACAGCCTTGTCACAGAGATGCAAGACATTCATGGGGGAAGGTAGGTGGAGGGGGTATGGGAACTCTCTGACTCCCTGCAACATTTCTGTAAATCTAAACTTTTTCCAAAATCAAAAGCTTATTTTTTAAAATCAAATGTAAAGGAATGAGAGGATATCAGGGAATTGCTTCAAAATTCTTCATCAAAAAGTAGGAACATAGTTGATCAAAGAAGGATAAAATGTTGACAATGTTCATAATTGTTAAAAAAAAAAAAAAAAAAAAAAGGATTTCTTTAAAAAGGGGCAAGATCCAATGACATGAGCAAATGGCCGGTGAACAACCCACATCACTTTCTGCCGCAAGTAGGTCCTGTCAAGAGTGACCAGCCAGCCCAGTTTGCCTGGGACTGTCCTGGTTTTAGCACTGAGGGTTCCACATCCAGAAAACACCTCAGGCCTGGGTAAACCTGACCCTCTTGATCTCTCTCATCTGTGTGCGTGTCTGTCTCACTGCACACATATGCACAGAAACACACACACACAGAACCCTGAGTTAAATGCACAGAAATCTGGGTTCAATTCCCAAGTCCAAGTAACTAATTTACTTTTACAGAAATCTTGAAAATAAAACAACCTCCCTTCTCTGTGTCACTGACCCCAGCACTATATATTTATGCCCAGTATCAAGCCCAGAAAGAAAAGAGTTCTTTGCCACTGTTTTCTTTCCACAGCCTCCGACACATTTCCAAAAGACCCCAAAAGCCTTTGGAAAGGGTACCCCAGAGGCAGTGTGGTTTATTGTGTACAGACCTACCTGGCGCCATAAGGACCCTTTCAGGCTTGGCCATAAATCAGTTTGAGGACAAAGCATCTGAAAAAAGACCATCTGCCAGCCCCCTCTGTTGCATCAGAGTCCTGAGACTGAAAACAGATGCTGCCTGCATACAGTCGAATGTGCTTTGCCACGTGCATACCTGCATTTGGAAAACTCAAGAGGAGTAACTGAACGCAATTATCCGTAGGTGCCATGGAAAGGAGCCTAATGATGGACTCCTCCATAAGTAAGTGAAGCAAGCTGGTGGGAAGCTACAGCAGCTCCCATCCACTCATCCATTATCAGGTGCCAGGCACACGCAGTACTCCAAAGAGTCCTAAGAGGAGAACATTAGAAGCCACTCTTCACAGCTAAAGAACCCAATTCCCAGAAAGGTGAGCTCATCTACCCAGGGCCACACTGCCAGAGTGCTGCAGCTGCAGCTGGAAAGAGGAAGTGACTCCCAGGCCTACCAGGCTGAGCTTGAACACATCAGGCCTTCTCAATGTAAGATATCTGATGATTACTATTACTTCGATATTTCTCTCACTAAAAATCAAAGACTTTGAGGAGCAGATGTAGCTCAAGTGGTTGAACGCCTGCTTCTCATGTTTGATCCCCAGTACCTCATAAAAACAATCAAATGAAAAAAACCAACTCTCCCTGGGGAGCAGATGTAGTTCAGTGGTTAAGCACCTGCTTCCCATGTACAAGGTCCTGGGTTCACTCCCCGGTACCTCCTAAAAATAAAAATAAAAAAATTAATGGCGTGCTTATTT